>PVIU01006640.1:0-99537 GCA_004026605.1 Ondatra zibethicus
ACTCCTTCCTAGGCCAGGAGGGATGGGGGTGGGCCTTGGACTTCCAACAGGGCAGGGCACCATGCCCTCTTTCAAGGAAGAAGGGGGAGGAAGGAGGGGTGGGGGGTAGTGGGAGGGGACCGGGAGAAGAGGAAGAAAGGAAAAAATTTTTTTTTTATCTTTAATTATGTTCTTAAATGGAAAAAATAAAACAAAACAATGTATGGAAAAAAAAAAAAGAAGTTCACTAGGAACCGGAACCCTGGAGGTTTTCCAAACCCTCTGAGCTGAGGCTTTGGTCCTTGATTTAGCCTTGACCATGTCAACAACACACATTCAAGACTTCCTCTACTCAGCAGAGTTAGAGCAATTGTATTTTTCCAGTGCAATATGGAAGCATCACAGTATTTTTAAATTTGAATTAACATTTTCTTTAAGCATCAAACTAGCGCCACTATGCAGAATGCATAAAAAGTGCCTAGTAAATGGTCAGAGAAACCAAACAGAAGTCTGTGTACTAATAAAGATGAGAGTTTGCATCAATCTTAACAAGGTGTGACTGTAAGATCAATGATGTGGTTAGAATTAAGACATTTTAAAAACATAAAAACACAAATAGGAAACAGAACCTAAGTAAATAATGGAGACTTTGTAAGTAAAACAATGATAGTGGATCCTATAATTTTATGTCTGTGACTTGAGGGAAGGAGAACACAAATATCCACTGCATAGAAATAGCTACTGCACAGAGAATCAAAAGTCAGGACTTAACAGAGAATATGATAAAGAGGAGTGTTTGAGATATGTTGTGACATCCATACGTATATTACATGATGACAATGAATATTGGTCTGGAACTCTGAGAAAATTTGGCCTTTTATACTAGGATTCATTGGGTTGTGTTTTTGCAATACTGGTTAGTGCAGAGACCCATGACTACTCAGTAATCATAGAAAAATGACTCTGGGTACTCAGCTGTATATGAGACAATTATAACAACATTTTCTCTGGGAACAATTACTGGGAACAATGCAGAAAGGGGCAGAGCACATCATTTAAGATGGGGAAGAGCACTATTAAATGTCCTCCAGATATGACATACCTGTTGCACACATGAAATCAAAGCAGCTGTGGTTAATGGCACAATACCAAGCCAGTGAATACATTATTCAAGGAATGGAAGGTGCTGGTACCATCCACAGCTGGTTTTGATGGATGAAGACTTCAGGAGTGGGGAGAGCTACTAGTAGTGTGACAGGGCTCCAAAGGATGTCTCCACACCCATGTGTATATGGGCGGCAATAAGTGGTTGCTAAAAGTAAACACTAAATTTATAAACAAAACTGAGGGCATGAAATTTTGAGACAGATGTGTTAGAATATGGGTCCATGGGATTGGAAAGAATGTAATTGCAATGGGCATGACTAAAAGGTACAGTGTATAAGTCTGAAGTTTTCACAGAGTATTTTTAATACATATGTGTATTAGTTGTCTATTGCAAGTGACATATTATGAAAAATCTCACAGTACACTCACACACACACACACACACTATGCTGATAAATTTAGTTGCATGACATTATAATAAAAATGTAATCACACTATTGGTGCTATCATCTTAGAGCCTGACCTCATTCCTTAGAGGTCACTCATTCTGCTAGCCTACATAGCTCTCATAATAGCAGGCATTTGTTTAAGGCTATAAGAAGACGTTCTACATTTTCATGGATTTGAGCATCAACTCTTCAGGTCAAAATCTGCTCAGTTATTGCATGTATTTGATCAAGAACATGCTCCATTATATCATAACTCTGTTATATATTCAAGTACATGACATAGGATACATTTTCTCTACCATAGGAAATTACTCTATGGGCAATTTTCGATTCTGTATATACATGGGTGTATACAAATGGATGTCAGAAAGTTCCTTAAATGGGACAGAGCTTGTTTAGAAGGGAAGGGCCTAGGGAGAAACCTGGGAAAATTATACAGTGAAACTTGACAGGAAAATAGACTGTGGGTCAAACATGACAAAGCAGGACATATCTTTATAAATGTGGGTTATATTCTGGAATCTATTAACTAATCCTCCATAAATATCACCATGGTCTGTACTGTCTCAGGATCTTTACAATGCCTATATCTTCACACCAAATTATGACCAGTATATAAAATTGTTACAAAGTGGTCTTTTGGGTAATTACACATTGTCAATTATTTTCCACAGTTAAAAGAATTTTGACAAAATTACTATCTTCAATTACTATCCTTAGTAAGAAATATTTGACTACATATAAGAATAAACACATTAACAAAAACTAAGGTATGCACACTTTGTTTTTATTATTATATACGAATGATTACCTAGGATAAACACACACAATGTGTCTTGTTTCTTAAAAACATCTACATTGGTTTTGTCAAAATATTAAAATTTGACTTGTAGACAAATCTCAAGGTATACTTTTGTAAGCAGAGACTATTCATTTGTTTCCCGGCCACCCAGACCTGAATAACCACACAGAAACTATATTAATTACAGCACTCTTTGACTAATGGCTCAAGCATATTCCTGGCAAACTCTTAAATTAATCTTAAATTAATTCATTTCTAGCAATCTGTGTATTGCTATGAGGATGTAGCCTACCAATAAGATTGGTAAGTTTCCAGTGTCCTTCTCCTTTGGTAGCCACATGGTATCTCCCTTACTCTGCCTACTCTCTCTATATGTATCTCCTCTATTCTGGCTATATTCTACCCTTTCATAGGCCAAAACAGCTTTATTCATTAACCAATAAAAGTAACACATAAAAAAAGACATCCACATTCGTGTAGGAGTTCCTTCTGTTTAAGTGTCGCTTTCATTGGTTGAATAAAGAAACTGCCTTGGCCTTTTGATAGTGCAGAACGTAGATAGGTGGGGAGGACAAAACTGAATTTTGGGAGGAAGAAGGCAGAGAAAGAGAGATGCCACGAAGCTCCTGCTTGAGACTGATGCTGGTTAGAATCTTTCCCAGTAAGCCACGACCTTGTGGTGTTACACAGATTGGAGGAAATGGGTTAGGTCAGGATGTGAGAGTTGGCCAAGAAGAGGCTAGATATAATGGGCCAGGCAGTAATTTAATTTAATTTAATTAATATAGTTTCTGTGTGATTATTTCAGGTGTAAGCTAGCAGGGCAGCGGGACCAAAAGCAGGCTCTCTCTCCTTCAACACTACGTCATCTCCCCTTTTCTGTAATAATAAATAAATAAGAAGGTTTTAACTTTAACATAGTAAAATTACATATAACAAAACAGGTATCAAGCAAGAATTAGTTACAATATTTTTGTTAATCTAACGTCTTACATAATATTTTTATCATAACTAAATAAAAACACAACTATTTAGCCTTTAACCCATCAAAGACCAAAGAAGGATATAATATTACCTTAGTACACAGTAAGTGCATTGTAATTGAGAGAGACATCTTGCTGCCTGGACAGTTACCCAACATTCTTTTGTAATATTGGGACATCCATCTTCAACCAACAGGCCAATAGTATTTGGAAGACTTTTCTATGAATTAAGAAATTTGGTAGCTTTTGAGTTACTTTCTTCTGTATCCTGCAGAATATCTGATAGATTCTTTCATGATGCAGGAACCCTAAAGGACTCTTTCACCCTTTTCAGGAAAACCCAGCAGTCATTTTTCTGTGGGTCCAGAATGTCTAGATTATACAGCATACCATCAAGCAGTCCAGGCAAAAGCAATTTCTTGTCCAAACGGCTATCAAACTTCATAAGGAGCCTCTTCAATGGTCATCATCTTCTTGAAGTTGATTGGTGCTGCCAGAAGCAGATGAGTCTCAATGTCATGAAAAGTCCTAAGTTAAAAAAATTTGAATATTATATTCTGTAAGTCTTTGAAAGGTTTAAAGAATACCTATTCATATGAAATATATCTCTGTATGTATAGAAAACTTAACATGACTACAAGTTTGACTATTATAAATGACTATTAGTTTATAATTTGAAATTGTACATTATATTTTTAAATGAGCTGGATAACCATAATACCTTAAACAAGAGCAGAAAATCATATACACAGTGTAACAAAATTGACCTTAAATTTGTATTAATAGACCAAGATCCATACTAATGCAAAGTATTCATCTTTATATCATATTTCCCCCTTTTTATTTAGAAAGAGATTTAACTATTTATAATCAACCCCCTCTAAATGATAAGAAATGTTTATAAACAATCATTTTGGGAATTTGTGCATAGTTTTCTCCAAACTGCTATCTGCTATTTGTTGGGCAAAGTACTTTTAGGGTTCATGAAGACCTTTCAGGGGTTCTAGTTCTATCAAACCACATTAGTCTGGAAGGAATCCACAGGTTTACATCCTCTGTGGAAACAAAAGCAGAACTTCTTTTCTGAATTTTGAAATTTTCAAATTTTGAAGTCAAGACACTTTTATGTTGGTTTAACTTAGTGGCCTCCAGAATCAAATGTCTCTCTGCAGTCAAAATAGTCAAAGAAAACACATCAATATACATAATCTGGACACTCTGTGTTGATATATTCCATCTTTATTTGGTTTATTTTTCTTTATGACTTTAATCTATGACTCTCTGTACTCTTTTATATTGCTTTTACTTTCTCTTTAAAGACTTCATTTTATTTTAAAACTATTTATTTCTGTTTATAACTTTTTATACTCTTTTTCTTCTCTCTCCCAAGCCTACATACATTTATCTAATACTGTGACCCATTCACAGGTCTTTTTCATCTTAATCTGTCTTTATTGGATATCTGTAATCATTTTCTGACCAGAAGCACTTTTTTTCTAAAAGATACTAAGTGGGTGTGGCTAGGACCAGCCCTTCCTGTTAGTTTCACCCCATCCAACATGGCTGATGTATGTTCACCACCTCTGACAGCCATGCTCACCACTGTAGCTCCAGGGCCACAGCTGGTCTATGTTGACATTAAGTAACTAGTAGCACACTGTTCACAAACTCCATTTAAGTGAAGGACCTCACAAAAGAGCCAGAGCCATTTGTGTTTCAAGCATGAATCAGGAAGCCTTCTCTTAAAGGAGGCCTGCTTTACAGAAGATTTTCAGTTTCAGGAAGTCCCATTTATTAATTGTTACTCTCAGAGTCTGTGCTACTGGTGTTATATTTAGGAAGCGGTTTCCTGTGCCAATACATTCAAGTGCACATCCCACTTTCACTTCTATGAGGTTCAGTGTGGCTGGCTTTATGTTGAGGACTTTGATCCATTTGGACTTGGGTTTTGTGCATGGTGATAGATATAGATCTATATTCATTCTTCTACATTCAGTTTTTGCTGCTAATGCTGCATCAGGACACTTCCTCTTAAAGGAATCATGCTTCTGCTTGCCTCTAGCAAACAGAGCCCACCAAAGAAAATGCTGCTACCAAGAAGCTGTGCTTAACTTTTTTCTTTTGTGTCTAGAATTCCTTCCTAAGCTTTCTTGGGTTGTATGTGGATATAGTTGGTCCTACATTGGACACCATTTTGTAAGCAGAGAATGCTCTTTTGTTTCCAAGCCACTGAGACCTAAATAATCACACAGAAACTATATTAATTACAACACTGTTTGGGCAATGGTTCAAGAATATTCCTGGTGAACTCTTATATCTTAAATTAACCCATTTCTATTAATCTATGTATCACCACGAGGCTGTGGCCTACTGGTAAGTTTGGTAAGGTTCTGTCATGCTACTGCTTTGGCAGCTACACATTCTCTCCCTCTGCCTATTCTCATCTATATATCTCTTGTAGTCTGACTATATTCTGCCCTGACATAGGGCAAAGCAGCTTTATTCATTAACCAATAGAAGTAACACATATACAGAAGGGCATTCCATATCATAATTTTAATTTCTGATTTCACTGTTTGGGCCTGTATATAAACATCAATATCAACATAGTATGAATAAAGTATTTAAATATAAGTCAAAAATGAAGAAAGTCATTTTAATTGAAAATATTCCCTTTTCTTTATATTCATAATTAACTTTGTAATTGTTTATATCTGGATTGAATATAAAGATATATAAATGAACTACAGTCCATTTATATCTCCATGAAGGATTTAGTTGAGCTGTATTGTAGATATATTTTTTGGTTTTTTTTTTTTTTGAGAAACCTCTTTATATACACAATGGATTATTTTCATCCATAGAGAATAAAGCTTTGTAGTTTGTAGGAAAAGGTTACAACTGGAGACAATCATATTAGATGAACTAAGCCAATCTCAGAAAGATAGATATCATATGATTTTTCTCATATGTAGTTTTTAGATTTCATACAGATAAAAATTCCATGTATATGCAGTATGAAAGTAAAATTAAAACTTTCTAATGGATAAAAGAGAATAATTTGGCTGAATGGGCAGTGATAGAAATAGTGAAGGAATATGATAGGAAATAAACTAAATATACTATCCTTGTAAAAAATGAAAAGTAAATTAAAAAGTAAGTTTTTTATTTCAAGTGTTAATTCTACAGTAAAATCTTTACTAGATAAAGTTGCACCCATAGATTTTATAATACTATATAAACTGTGAAAAAGTGTTATTCAATTCATAACTAAACTTTTGTAATGTGAGCCATTATGTATGTAGATGCCATGTCTGGATATTCAAGGCTTCTGAATAGTAATTGGAGTTTGATTAACAACATCTCACTTATTCCCAATATTTAGCTTCCTTATATAGAATTGAATATGAAAAACAATATAAAATGTTAATTCAAAGCAATAAGCTACATTATATTTATACATTACTAAGTCACACATCTTTGCATTGAGAGAGAGAGAAAGAGAGAGAAGTAGGTAGAGAAAGAGAGAGAGAGAGAGAGATGAAGTTCAGAGGGCAGTTCTCAGGAATTTGAGAGTTGATTTTCATGTGGGTCCTGGAGATTGAACTGACGTCTGCAGAACTAGTAGCAGGCACTTTGAACTGATGAGCCATTTTGTCATCACATTGTTTTGTAATATTGCTTTATTGGTGAGGACAATGGTCTGTATTATGTCAATTATATTTGAAATAAATGCTGATTGGCTAGTAGCCAGGCAGGAAGTATAGACAGGAAGTAGAGGAAGGTCAAGGAGAACAGGAGAATTCTAGGAAGAATGAAGTCCTAGTCTGCAGTCCCGACCAAACCACAGAAATAGCAAGATGTGACTGCCTTGCTGAATAATCTATAGCAGGAAAAAAGCTGTGCCATTTTAAAATGCCAGGTTTCTGGGCTGTCCTGCCAGTACAAATTCTGACTCTTTCAGACAGGAGGTCTGGCTACAGAGTATTTGAATGTGGTTTGTGAGCACACTGCTGCATCTTGCTTGCTAGCAGGGACCTTGAAACCTAGAGTTCTGGCAATAAGCATGGCTATAGCCGGTACCTCTGCCATGAGGCTGAAATCTCAGAATCCTATAGAATGGGGTAGATCTAGCTATCAAAGCCATGGCTTTAATCCTCTCCATATTGCTTAGCAAATTAAAGACTCATGCGGTCAGAAAAGGGATACATACAGTAAAGAGAGAGTCAAAGACAAAGAAAACCTCTAAATGGTTTATATTGTGTTAAAAAATATGTGCAGGCTAAAGGTTAAAGTCCTTAAAATAAAAAAGAATGAGAGTAGTTGGATGTGGTGGTACATGCCTTTAATCCCAACACTTGAGAGACAGAGGCAGGTAGACCTCTGTGAATTCAAGGTGTGGTGGCACACACCTTTAGTCCCAGCACTTGATAGGCAGAGACAGGCAGATCTCTGTGATTTCAAGGACATCCTCGTCTACAGAGGGAGTTCCAGGACAGCCAAACATACACAAAGAAATTGTCTCAAAAAGCCAAAAATTAAAAGTAAAAATAAAAGAAATAGAGATTAAAATAAAGCCATGTAAAGATGAAAAATACACAGATAATCTGGATACTGTATGTTATTATGCTCTCTTCAAATTGTTTGAATGCTGAGGAAGGAGCTACAGCTGCTAAAATATATTTGTTTATTAATAGTGCTGAATTAATCCAAGATAGGTATTTTGAAAATATCTTGACTTCAAAATTGAAGTCAAAAGATATGTTACTTTGGAGAAGAGGTTTTGCTTTTGTTTCCACAGAAAATGAGAAGCTATGGATTCATTCTGAGTTAAGAAAAATCAGTTTTGATCAAGGAAGACCACCTGAGAAATCTCTAGTAGGAACAGATGGCATAGATGTCTGAGTTCATCCAGAACAGATTCAAGATGCTGCCTGTGATGATCAAGCCTCCCAGGATACTCCAGTCAGGACTTGATCATAGTCCTAAACTTTCTTTAGGTACCCATAAGATTATCAGCACCTGCAACCAGCAGGAAAACTATGTCCACATTCCCAAATAATGGATTATGGATATTTTTCTTTGTTTAGAATGTTGGTTACAAGTTGTTATGGCTAATGGTCAGGAGAAAAACTAAACAAAGGATATTAGATTCAGAGTTCTTCGTTGTTTTTTTTTTTTTTAACAAAGAGGGGAAAGTGGTGTGGGACAATGGTCTGTATTCTGTCAATTTTATTTTAAATAAAGCTTATTGGCCAGTAGCCAGGCAGGAAGTATAGGTGGAATAACCAGACAGGAAGTAGAGATGGGTCAAAGAGAACAGGAAAATTCTGGGAAGAAGGAAGTCCTAGTCTGCAGTCCTGACCAAGCCACAAAAGAAGCAAGATGTGACTGCTTCACTGAATAAGGTACTGAGCCATGTGGCTAACATAGACATGAATAATAGGCTAATATAAGTTATAAGAGTTAGTAAGAATCCTGAGCTAATGGGCCAATCAGTTTATAACTAATATAGACCTCCGTGTGATCTCTTTGGGACTTAACAACTGTAGGAACTGAGCAGGACAGAAAACTCAGTCAACACTTTATCTATCAATAAAGTAGTAAAAAGGTTTTATTGAATTTCAAATAATTTCAAAATAATTTGACTCTCAACATCTTATTTCAAGTGTCTTTTTTTATAACCTGCACAAAATATTTTCAAATTTATTCATGTTATCACAGCTATATTCATGGTAATTGTAAGAAACTTTCTTTGATGTTTATTTTTTAAGTTAAATATATGTACATTTGTATGTACATATAAATATGCATGTGTATGTATGTTATAGAAATATATACTATTTTATGTAGAAATATATTGACATTTTGTTTTGTATATCTTTACACATACTTTATGCAGAACTTATTGTAAAATGTAGCACTGATTAATTCATGCTGTAGATAGATGATGCTGGCAGAATCTTGAGAAAGTGTTATCCATTAAAAATCTCTAACTTCAAAATGGTTACAGTTGAGTAAAAAAATGAAAGCTTCTTACAGATAACATGGCTTAAATCTATTTTAAGTATGTTGACAGAGCTGAATATTAATACTGCCTTTGAAATGTGGAAAAATAAACCAGTATAAATTCATTGAAAAATAAATGCCTATAAATTCAGTGTAAGAAATGATACTAACATTTAGATAATATTAAATACATTCATACTGGTAGTTCAACAATTTTATGTGTAGCAATATTTAATCATATAAAATGTAATAGTAGGAATTATGTTTTAAATAAGAAATAAGCATGCAATCTTATATGTGAAATCAAAGGTCAACTGTTTCATTCATTGTTAAAATGAAATTTATAAATTTTTATCCAAGTTTCCTATAAGCATGTATAATTTTATATTTTGTGAGGGATCCTTAGTCTTGAAGGTATACTTACAATGAAGTAAAAAGTCAATTAATATATAATACAGGTTGCCTGTAATATAATATTCACAATCCAACCCTTCTGGATTGTGCATTATTGATGTTAAACAGTAAATATGTTTAACAAAATTATGTATTATATAAATTAACAAAAGAGTATAAGTCATCTTTATTCCTTTTCCGATCTTCTTTGCATAGTGCTAAATGTTTTTCACATTTGTATTCTAAAATTTTTGCTCTAAAAGAGAACCATGACCAGAACAACTTATAGAAAAGACTTTAATTTGGTTTAAAGTTCTAGGGTTCAGAGTCCATCATTATGGGAAGGCATGGTAATATGGGGCAGTCATAAACTCAGACAAGAAGCTGAGAGATTCTGTCTTCAGGCATAGTAGGAAGGAGTGAGTGAACTGGAATTTAGATGAATTTCAAGGCCCCAAAGTGAACCCCTATTGCTGTACATATCTAGCAAGGTTGCACCTTCCTATAACCTCTCCAAACACTGCCACCAACTGGGGACCAAATAATCCTATGTTGGAGTTTATGGGTTAATTTCTCAGTCAAATCACAACAGTCCACTATCTAGCTCCCATGGGTTCATGGTTGCACAAAATGCAAAATTTATTTACTCCATTTCAAAATATCCATTGTCTTTCATAGTCTTATCACTGTTTAAAATTTCAAAGTCCATAGTTTCCTGATCAGTCTCAATGCATACTCTAATTATAACCTCCTATAAGATTAAAAATTGAAGCACATATTTAAATAAAAGCAATGAATGGGGTCATAGTAAGACATTATTGGTCCTATGGAGGAATATTTATCTTAAAACAACCAAAACAATTAAACTGGCATTTCTTTCAACAAAAAACTCTCTTTTTTCATTTTATATTATTGTCATTAATTTAAAACAGGCAAGTGAACTACCATACTTAATACTCTAATGTGTGGTAATTTATCTCTTTTCTCCATTTCATTACACAATTATTTGAACTTCACCAAAAACTTTGTAATATTCACAAACCATCATGCATTTGATGAAAAAGCATTGCAAAATATGTAGTTACCTATTATTTATTGTAGGCAATAGGTAAAACTTTAGTAAATAAGACACAATGTCCAAGTGTCTACTTCTGCATCCATAACTTAATTTTGACAATACGATGTATTCCAAATTTGTTAATAAAATACTCTTTTATCTTGATCAAGGAAACTCATTCACTGTTTTATGTGTTTTTATTATATTACATTGTAACTTATCAGTTTTTTTTGTCATAACTAAGTCAAGACATTTTGATATAGCTAGGCTATGTTTAGAGAATTTCTTATTTTGTATTTGCATGTTTAAAAAGCAAGGAAAAAGCTGTAGTACCTATTGTGTCTTTCAATGAAAACCATATTTGTTATGTATCTTATATGCTAAATATTATGTTTAAATACCACATGTATCCACCAGTTCTTAAAATGAGGGAAAATATTTACAAGTTAATTGCTTTGTATTGATTCTTCAAAATCACATGCCCATTTAATATTTCAAATTCTATTGGGGAGCATATACCCAAGCAAGAGAAAGACGTTTTATAAGAACTTGAAGACACTGAAGAAAGAAACAAAAAAAAATCAGTAATAAACAGCAATATTGAAATTTAAGTCCAATAAATCTTCTGCTCTGCAACTTGCTTTTTGGTCATGGTGTTTCACTGTAGAAATAGAAACCCTAACCAAGATAATAGTACTTATTTTCTTATATGTGGATTTTAGCTGTTAAGTTTTCAATAAGCAGGCTGCAATCCATATAAGCACATAGTATGGCTACACTAAGGGGAATGGGTGTTTTGTCTTAGGAAGGAGAAATAGAATATATAATTATGGATGGATGTGTAGAGGACTGAAATGAAAGGATTAAGTGAAGAGGGTGTAGGAAGAGGGGTAATGGAGGTAATATGGGGAGGAACATGTAAGGGCTTGTTGAGGAGATGTATAGAGAAATTTCCAACGTAGTCTCATTGATTATACAACAAGTCTTAATTTTAGGTTCCATACCCAACAGTATATGACCATCAAAAAATGAACTCAAAGGCATTTGGTAAGGTTCTTTGTCTTATGATGCTTTATTAGGACATTACATGCTTTATTAAAACATTACAGGTCCTTTGTATATATACTGTGTTTTCTAGTCTTGTGTTGTTATCGGATATCTCTCTGTATGTATTGTGTGTCTCTTATGTTTTGTCTTTGATTCTTTTCCTTCTGTTTGTTGTTTTGTCCCATTCTGAATACCGCTGCCCCCAAAGCATAACCTTTCTTTCTTTTCTTTCTCTTTCTTTCTTTCTTTCTTTCTTTCTTTCTTTCTTTCTTTCTTTCTTTCTTTCTTTCTTTCTTTCTAAAAATAATAAAACAGGAGAGTCTGGGCAAAATTGGGAGAGGGTATACTAAAATCAGAATACATTGTTTTTAAAAATCTATTTTTAAATAAAGGAAAAAGACAGGAGCATTTGTGATTGTAATCCCAAAGCTGGGATGTAGAGACAGGAGAATCTCTGAGGTTTCCTGGCTAGTCAGTTGTAGCATGAATAATAAAATCCCAGAGACAGATATTAGGGTTCAACCCAAAGATCAGAAAAACAAAGCAGCCAGCCCCTGACTCTTATCTCTACCTCAAACCTGAATGGGCTAGCCTGCCTCCATGAATCCTCAGACTGAGACTAAGAGTGAGACCTGTATCTTCCAATTTTGTATTCCTCTCCAGTGCTGGGATTAACAGCATGGGCCACTATTTCCAGGCCTCTGTGGTTATCTAGTTTGGCTGCTGGGATTAAAGGTGTGTGTCACCACTGCCTGGCCTGTATAGCTGACTAGTGGGGCTGCTTTGCGCTCTGATCCTCAGGAAGGCTTTGTTTATTAAAACACCAATAATATAGCACTACAGTCAATTCAGCCAATGATATCAGCTCCAGGTTCATAGTGATCCTTTCTCAAAAATAAATAATAATGTGGAGAACAATTAAAGAAAAAAGTTGACCTGGACCTCTATCCACACATATGCAGGAGTGTGAATATATGTTAGTACAAGTGTGTGTGTCTGTGTGTGTGTATGTATCTGTGCATGTGTATGTGTGCCTGTATATGTGTGTGTACAGTATACATGCACACAAGCATACACGTACACACAGAAACACACACACAAGAGGTTGACAATAAGCTGTACTCTCTGATATTTTCCCATTTGTCACCAAGAAAGAAAAGCTGAAAAAGAGCCTTCACTCTAATTATCCACTAACTCCACACTCAGACTATATTATTGGTTGAGGAACAATTGAAATTATGAGCCATTGTAACACATTTGTTATGTGTCAATAACTGGCTGAGGTTGTGTCTCTGACTAAGGCTTTTAGAGCGCTAAATGCACACACTGCATATTTACTTGTCAGTTGTCTAGGCAGATGGCTTTTTATAATAACTGGTCACCTGACAGTAATGATCCAGGGTGGGTAGCAGCATTAGAAAGCCTTCCTACCCCATCAAGTAGCTAATAGTATCTTTCCCTCCCTCATCACTCTTGAAAAATGAGTTATTTCAAAACCATTTAGCAAAGTTTATCTTTTTTTTGTTATCCCATTTACTTAAATAATGTAATTCCTTTTATAATTACATTTAATTCATGTTTCTCAGACTATGAGGTATTACAGTCAATGGGAAATGAAGATGGAAACATAATAATATTATTTATATTTCATTCATTTAAAATGATTTAATTTTGTTTGAATTATTTTCTATAAAGAGTAGCTTGTATTTGATTCCCCTGTGTTTTTTACTGCCCTGAGTATCCCTGCTCATGTATATATTCCTTCATGTACCTGTAAAGTTTACTTATCTTAAACCCAAGTTTTCATTTATTTACCTTCATCCTGGGGCCTGAAATATAATACAGTCAATAGAATGCTTCACTTGCCCCATGAAGCTCTGGGTTCTGTCTCCCTCACCTCATAATTTGGGCATGGTAGTGCACGGCTTGAATCTCCAGTACTGAGGAGGTGGAATCAGGAGGATCAGAAGTTGAATGTCATTCCCCAGGTACATACACCCTAAGATCAGAAGGTGGCAAGAGCTATTTGAGACCTTGTCTCAAAACAAAAGCAAACAAACAACAAAGAAAACCCAACAAAACAAAACTTACTTAAATTGAGAATACTTGGTCAAATAAAGCTGTTCAGACTGAAGAATTTTAAAACCTATTTCTCCATATCATTTTTTTGTATCCAAGGTCATTGCCTCCTTTAAGATTCAGGATCTGGTTGTACCCTCACTGGCAATTTCAATAAGGACATCAAGAAAACATCTCAAGTTCCTTGACATCATAGCTGCATTCATCTCAGAGCAATAGGTAATTCATCATGGAGACTTGACCACCCTGACCTAGAATACAGCTTCTGTCGGGTACCAGATCACCTTGTAGTTCTTAGCACCACTTGTGTTTCTTAGGTAAAACAATGGGAAATACAAAAGTTAACCTCAAAAAAGAATTTACAGACATAAATAACTCTTTATCTATTGTTTACAAACTTTTCTACATGATAATTTCAGTGGTATACATTGTGATAAGAAGTGATAATTCTGTTATGAAAAAATAAGTTTACACTTAAATGACTTACTTGAATATAAGTTGTATTTTATTTGCAAGTTACATGCCAGGTTAAGTAATTCAATAAGATTATTATTTTATTCAAGAAATATAAGTGTAGCTAAGTTTGATATAAAATTTGAATGATTCTTCAAATTCAATAAACAGTCAAGTTTTGTGAGGTAGGACAGAGTAAATTTTTAAAGTTGTTTCATGTGATCCTATTCTCAGACTATGAAGTTTTCCTCTCTCCATGAATGATGAGACAGAATACAATTACAACTACACAGAACTAAATGGAGTGGACTATTGTTTGTTTTCTTCTTTTAGCAAATGCAGTTTGAGACTGATGATTTAATAGTGAACAAACAAAATAAAGTATACAAAAATAACCGATGAACGATGTCTTAGTGCTTAAATTAATGTTTGCAGTGGTTCTGTTTATCGTGTTTTGGTTTAAACTATTATATCACTCCATTTTATACCATGAGTGTTGAAGCTAATTTATTCTGTCTAGAATAACAGTCAGAGGAGCTCTCTAACCAGTAGACTTAGAAACAATAGAAATAAAACTCTATATAAGAGAGTTATTTGTTTGGATAAAGAGAAATAAATTGAGTTTTCTTGGTGAAGTGAAAATGGTATCAATTTTCATACAGCAAAAAACTAGCAAATTTATATTCATCCAATGAATACAAAATGACTTGGTATTAAACATTAAGATGAATTGTAATAAAATCCTATAGATATAAAGCTTTCTTCATTTATTCATAAAGATTTCTTGATTGTCCCAATAGCACAAGATGATGGGACACTTTACTGTTTATACTGTGTAAACTTTCTACTCTGGTTTCCATAAAGGTTATGTGAAATGGATTATATGTATTCATTGTCTTTTGTATTTTATGTATTCATTGACTTTGAAAGTAAGGATCTTGAGGTACACAGAGGTTGAATAATTTTTCTGGATTCTTCTTTTTGGAAACCCAGTATGACACCTCATGAGTGAAAAGGTTTGAACGAGAACTGCCAATAAAATGTTGGTGCACTGCTAGAGCCTGGATCACTCCCAGTCCCTAAGGTCTTTGAGGTAACTGTCTCCTTTTCAAAGCAGTTCTACTGGGACTGATTTTTGTGACAGCATCACAGGATGATCTTGGGCAGACAGTGCAGGAATAGCATGCTGTATTCACTATCTCTGAGAGGGAGATGCTGCAATCATGCCCTACGACATGTTCAAATGTTTGTTCATCTGAAGATTGAAGAAAAGAAGCTCAGATAAAATAATACAAATTTTTCATGCTTTGGAAAGACACATTCGTGAATGTTAGGCATAAAACCCCATCTCTAAGCAAGTATGCATCTGCTTACTATGCCCTTGAAGATTAGATCAGCTTGAAAAACAATGCAAAACTTACTTTATCCAAACACTCACAGCAAATTTAAATTAATCACAAATGCTGACATAGTCTTGACTTACTGATTAAGCAATGACTCATCATTTGAAGTCATGCTTGATAATGGTCTGGTCTGAGTTTTGCAATGTTTTGCAATATTTTGTAAGGTTGGCTCTAAAATTGGTGCCAAAAATATATTACAATTTCATAAAAGTTTTGTAAACAGTTAAGATTTAAATTTTGTTAAAAGCCCAGACTTCCACTGAATGCTTAGGTACATTGAGTATGAGTCTGCTAGAATGCCTTTATGGCTAAACCACATTCAAACAGAGTTTATTCTTCACAGTCCTTTCAGTATTATCGCAGTGATTCTCAAACTCTTTGGGGTAATTTTAATACCTTTAAACTGTTTACTTTGAAAATTTTAGTTTTTAAGTCAAAAGAAGGTTAAAAAGTAAATAAGAGCCTGGCGGATGTTACAGGTTTTCCTTTTGTCCCCAACGGTCATGTTCAGAACATAATACTGACTGTATGCTAAAGTATTGTTCTGAGAGGAATGTTGACATAAGATAATGTGATTTATGTTTCCCATCCATCAAGTTGACAGATTCTTAGACAGATGTCGCCGTTTGTCAAACATAGTACAAAACAAGGCAAAACCCTGTAGTATTATGAAAGTATTTGCCTTCATCCCATCTCATCCATCATTCATCCCTATGAAAATTTTAGTGTTGAAATAATGAATGCTTCAATTGGAAATTTCATCATACATTTTTGTTAAATAAGGTGTCCCTTGAAGACCTTAAAAACTTGTCACTTTAATAAAACGTGGTACTTTAATTGCACTAAAATAAACTTCCAAAATTTATTAAAAATCAATAATGTGATCATGGCTTAAGAAACTTTATTTTAACTAAAGAAAACAAATAGAAAGAAGTAATGGCAATTTAACGGCTTATTTTGTGGACATGTATTGAATGTTGCTGATTTTAAAACTTTTTCAATTACCAGTATGTTTATAGTGCATTTTAGTACACTCTGTTTTTCGTTTTGATTGGTACAAATGTGCACAAGAAAATAAATAAATGTACAGTATTGCAGATCTTAGGCAGGTCAGAGAATGATGGAAGCAATACAATGATAGTAAATAACCTTATTTCTTAAGAAAATACCGTTTGACTTGAGATGATAATTGAAAAGATTGCCTAGACAAGTCATCAAGTAGTCCTACATAACTGCTTGGAAATTAAAGGTTATGAACTGAAAAGGAAAAAAAAAAAAACACACGCTATAAACTTACCACTAAGATTTTTTTTTCCTGAAAGGGGATTTGTCCAAATTTTTTAGGCTTATTTTCATAGTTTATTTTAGCTACTAAAACAAACAATGTTAACTATTAAATAATATTCTAATATATGTAAGCCTAAGAGAAGTGCTGTAATATATATGGACCAAGCATAAGATTTAATTTTTTTATTAAGTTGATGTCATACCATAGGTAACAGTGAAGTAATTAAATGTGATATTGCTTAATTTTAGCTTATAAAAAAACAAAACAATTTCACCAGAATCCATCGAGGATCTTATATATGATACCTTCCCTTTACTTGTTTGAAAAAAATATATCCAGATCCAGAAATTATATGTAAAACATACTAAACATCCTAAAGTGTAGCCATCATTTTTAAAAAAACAAAGAAGAAAGTTTGTTTTGTTAAGCAGTTTGTTTTGTTAAATATAAAATTAGCATATTTAGGGGACCTTAAATTCATTCAAATCTTCATTTAAAACTCTCCAATAAAGTTTTGAAATCACAATATTTGTATTGCTTTATACATGATGATAGATTTATTTTAATTTTTTTTTTTTGGTTTCTCTCTTTGTTTCTTGTTACTTCCAATCTTCCTTTTGGATAAATTAGATGTTTTGCAAAATTAAGTCAATTATAAAGCTAAGTAAAAAAATGAACTTAAGTTAAACTTATAATTCAATTCCAGAGTTTTAATTAAAAAAAAGAGAAATCAAGTTATTTTTCCTAAAAAGTCAAAATAAATTAGATTTTGCTGTGCAGTGGTGGCACACCTCTTTAGTCCCAGCTCTCAGGAGGCCGAGATAGGAGGATCTCTGTAAGTTTGAGGACAACACTGTCTGCAGAATGAGTTCAAGGACAGCCAGTGCTGCACAGAAATACCCTGTATCAAGACCCCAACTTCCCCCAAATAGATAAGATTTTGATATAAATTTTATGTAGAACATTAGTATAAATTATTACTTAATTACTAAGAATGAAATATTTGTTGATGTAGGCCAAATTGTTGATAACATGAATTTCATTTAGTTCAGAATACTAACATGTAAACAAATTTACAGTTTAAATATATCTAAAATTAGTAGCTATATATTGTTAAATATAATTTGTATGGGTTTATAAATACAATTATAAGACAACCATTGTTTAGCACAAATTAAATTTTACCCAATGCACGGAAACAGAGATTATTAAGTTGGGATCATTTTAGGAATCACATTTTCTAATTTATGACATGAAATAAATTTAATATTTATTACCATTATTGTCTATCCAGTGACTATTCTAGGCATTGTTGTAAATATTTTAGAGTTGACATATGTAAGCATTCCTATAGAAAAACATGGGTCATTGTGGTTTGAAAACAATGAAAGAATGTTTTGTGGCTGTCAGTTAAATTTAACATTAAAATTATTTTTTAAAAAATCAAATTAAGTGAAGGTGAAATTTCACAGTATTTTCTATTTATTTAATTAATTTATTTATTTTATATCCCAACTTGAGTTTCCCTTCCCTTCTCTCCTGCTATTCCTAAACTACTTCCTCTCTTGCCCCCTCCCAATCCACTCCTTCTCTGTTTCTATTCAGAAAGGGGCAGACCACCCATGGATATCAACAATACATGAAATATTAAGTTGCTGTGGGACTAAACACCTCCACTTGTATTAAGGTTCGTAAAGACAAACTACTATGAATAGGTTCAAAGAGCCAGCCTAAGTATTAATGACAACCCCGGACCTCATTGTTAGGAATCCCATAAATATACCAAGCTACACAACTGCCATATGTATGTTGAGTGCCTGTGTCAGTTCCATGCAGGCTCCCTGGCTGTAGTTTCAGATTCTATGGGTTCCCATTAACTAGGTTAGTTGATTCTGTGGGTTTTCTTGTGATGTCTTTGACCTTTCTTGTTCCTATCTTCCCTTCTTCTCTCTCTTCCTCAGGATCCTGTGATCTCAACATGTTTGGCTGTGGGTCTCTGCATCTATTTGGATGAAGGCTCTCTGATGACAATTGTGGTAATCACCAATCTGATCAGAGGAGATTGCCAATTCAGGCTACACAGTCACTTTTGCTAGAGTATTAGATGGAGTCATCCTTGTAGAATATTGGGACTTCCCCTTGCAACAGGTTTCTACCTGAACCTGGAATGTCCCCACTTTCCAGCCTTCTCTTTGAGTATTCTACTCTTCCACACACTCACTAACCCATTCCGTCAAGTTCTTCTCCCTACCCACCTCCAGTCTAACCAGGGAGACATCTTCTATTTCCCCTTCCCAGGAATATCCATGTTCTCCTCTTGGGCCCTCCTTGTTACCTAAACTCTCTGGTCTGTGGATTATAGCACGGCTATCCTTTACTTTACAGTTAATATCCAGTTATGAGTGAGTACACACTATGTCTGTCTTTCTGGATTTGGATACCTCATTCAGGATGAATTTTTTTTTCTAGTTCCATTTCTTTGCCTTCAAATTTCCTGACGTCATTGTTTTAACAACTGAGTAATATGTCATTGTGTAAATACAACACATTTTATTTATCCATTCTTTTGTTGATGGGTATTTAGGTTGTTTCCAGGTTCTGGTTAATAGGAATAAATCTGCAAAGAACATAGTTGAGCAAGTGTCTTTGTGGTATGATGGAGTGTCCTTTGGCTATATGCTCAATAGTGGTATTGGTGGATAATGAGGTAGATTATTTTCAAACTTTCTGAGAAAGTACCATATTGACTTCCAAAGTGGCTGTACAAGTTTACATTCCCACCAGTAATGGAGGATTATTTCACTTGCTCCAAATTCACGCTAACTTAAGCTGCCATTGTGTTTTTGATATTAGCTCTTCTGTCAGGTGTAAGATAAAATCTCAGAGTTCTTTGGATTTTCATTTCCCCAATGGCTCAGAATACTGAACATTTCTTTAAGTGTTGTTCTGCCAATTTGAGATTCTTCTGTTGAAAATTCTCTGCTTAGGTCTGTACACACTTTATTAAATTAGATTGTTTTTTGATGCCTAGTTTCTTGGGTTCTTTATATATTTTGGAGATCAGCCATCTGGCAGATGTGGGGTTGGAGAAGACTTTTTCCATTCTGTAGGCTGCCAGATAGGCTACTGATAGTGTCCTTTGTCTTACAGGATCTTTTCTGTTTCACTAGATCCCACTTATTGTTGATCTCAGTGTCTGTGCTACCAGAGTTCTATTCAGGAAATTGTCTACTGTGCCAATGCATTCAAAACTATTCCACACTTTCTCTTCTGTTAAGTTCAGTGTAACTTGATTTATGGTGAGGTCTTTGATCCATGTGGAATTGGGCTTTGTGTAGGTTGGCAGATATGGATCTATTTGCATTCTTCTATATGCAGACATCCAGTTATCCCAGCATTAATTGTTAAAGATGCTTCCTTTTTCCACGAAGTAATTTTGACATCTTCATTAAAAATCAAGAGTCCATACATATGTAGATTTATGTCTGGGTCTTTGATTCAATTCCATTGATTAATGTGTCTATATTCATGTCAATACCATGATGATTTTATTACGATAACTCTGTAGTAAAGCTTGAGATCAGGAATGGTCATAACTCTGGAAGTTATTTTATTATACAGGATTGTTTTAGCTATCCTGGTTCTTTTGTTTTTCCACATGAAGTTGATTATTGTTCTTTCAAGGTCTGTAAAGAACTGTGTTGGAATTTTGGTGAAGATTATTTTGAATCTGTAGATTACTTTTGGTGAAATGGCCATTTTTACTATGTTAATCCTACAGATCCCTGAACATGCCAAATCTTTTTATCTTCTGATATCGTCTCTAAATTCTTTCTTGTGAGGGCCCATAGATGTGAGCCTGTTCCACCTTGATGAAAGGTCAGAAATATAGAGCTTATACTTGTTCTCTGAAAGTTACTGACAACAGGTGTGGTGACAAACAAGAGTGTCTGACCTAGAGTGGTTAATTAGTATCTTGGGTATCTAGGTAGATCTGTCCACTTGGGCCAAAGACCAGAACATTCTAGTCTATTCTTTATATCATGTTAATGAAGTCTGTTGCCTCACCCTCTTCTTGTGGAGTAAAGTATATAAGCATGTGGAAAATAAACAAGGGCGGTTCAGTATTCACTGAATTTCCCTTCTGATGCTGTTCTGTTTTTCTGCCTTTTATTTTTCTCATATCTCTGTTTTATGTTTTTTTTTGCTTAATAATTCTAATCCTATTCTGGAATGTGTGAATTTCGTGGAGGTTGGACGCCGACAAATGTCACCCCAATGTGCGGCTTACAACGGTGGGTCTCTGACAGATGCCTCTCAATGTAGAACACATGATAGATAACACACAGATGTGTGACCAGCGGTACAAAAGAAAATCATGATGGACACTACATATGGATAAGACACTGCAGGTGTAAGTAAAAAGGGATTGCTTGCATTTGTAGTTCCTGTTCACTTACCTATATTTCCAATTCTATAATTTCCTCAGTTTGTGTTTTCTTTATTGCTTCTGTTTCCATTTTTAGATCTTGAACAGCTTTATTTGTTTCTGTCAACTGTTTACTTTTTCTTGACATTCTTTAGAAATTTGTTGATTTGCTCCAATTCATTTGGTCTTTTCCACCATTGATTTGTTTTTCTTAAGGACCTCTGTCATTCTCATATAGTTATTTTAAAGGTCTTTTTCTTCTACTTCAGTTGCATTGGGATGTTGAGGTTTTGTTGTCATAGGATCTGGATTCTGGAGGTGATATATTTCCATTTCTGTTATTGATTGTGTCCTTACACTGGCGTTTAGACATCTTGATTTGGGATGATTATAGTTGTAGGTGTTGATTCCATGTTTGTCTTTATTGGATGAGTATTGTATTTTGTTCCTTGTTTCCCGCCCTCCCCCCGATCTTCTGGCCTAAGTAGCCAAGGGTTCTGTGTTCAGGTCCAGTAGGATGACTCCACTCAAATTTTGGGGGCCTCAGATCCCTTGATCCACTCTGGCCTCTGGCAATGCCTGTGTCTTCTGAGGTACCTAGAACCAGCCCGGCCTCTGGTAGAGGGGGTGGTGTTGTACTTTCAACTGGTGTGGACTGTGTCTAGGTCTATAAAGTATGATGGAGTATTAATGGAAAAGGCTGCTCACAGGGAGGGGTGAGGCTGTGGTCTGGGTCTTGGAGGAGCAGAATCAAGGGGTGGCAGCAGTCCAGCTGGCAAGTAGGTTGAACTGTGAGAGCTACAGTGAAGCAGTTGGATTCCTCTAGAGCTTGGGGTCAGGGCCCACCAGTGGTGCTGATGATGAGAATGGGGAGGGTAAGCCATAGGACAGAAGGGTCACTCCCCAGTTGTGGCTGGTATGGTCTGACCCTCAGTGGTGTGAGTCTCCTGGAATTGGGGGTGGGTGTCTGATAGCAGCAGGGTTGTAACAAACCTGGAAGCCACTAGCCTGGAGAAGAGTTGCAGGGAACAGAATTTAGGGAGGGGTGCAGTTCTGCTGACAGGTGTGTTGCTCAAAATTTCACAATTTTATATTGAATATTTAATGTCCTTCACAGGTAAACCTATTACATGATGACTCCTTTCTTATATCACAAATTTTGGTAGACTGTAGAAGTTTAAAGAAATGGAGCCTAAATTGAGGAAGTGGATCAAAGAAATGAGGATATTGATTGGGGGTATATGCACATTTGCTTCCGACTGCTTCACTCTCACTGTTTCCTAGGAGACCATGAAGTCAAAGCACTCATCTATCATAAATTTCTAATGCTGTGATGTCATGCCCAAGGACATGGGACCAAAGAGCTTTGACTGAACCCTCTGAAACTGTGAATCAAATCAAATCCTTTCTCCTTCAGGTTGTTTCTGTCGTGTATTGGTTCTTCCAAAGAGAAGTATAACGGACAAAGTGATGCTACAAATATTCCTTGACAAATAGCGTCCAATATAGACATTTTAGTGCTTTGTCTTTCAAAATCCAGTATTTTCTGGTAAGCAAGAAGTCTTCATAGTTCTTTAGCCATTGATTGATTTCATGTGGTCACTTTGATGGTTAATTCTCAAAACATGCATTTCTTGTTAATATTTTAATTCCTTTAAGTAGAGTGAAGAAAACTGCAGTCCAAGGGGAAAATAAATTCATAATTATTTGGCAAAGAAAATCTTTCCAGTTAAATATTCAGGAACATAACTCTGAGCCAAAATCACTCGCTAGCCATTTATCATTCCTGATTTGCTGAATATTTGTTTGTTTTTGACATCCTCTGTATTCCTATTTAAGTTCATTAGTATTGCTTGACAATTTAGTTTTTATATGATATGCTTTCTGATAACTGGAAACATAAAGCCATTTTTCCTCAAGTGCCACACCTAAAATTAAAAAAATTTTCCATAATGCCAAGCTGTTCTCACTGACCCTCTAGTGGGTGTCAGATGCTATGCTAAGGAGCTATTCTATTATTTATGCTTATAATTGCTTTTAAGCCAATACACCTCATTCTCCATTTTCCAGTGAAGAAATATTAAGCAAAGAAGTTGAAAAAACATCTCTTATACGTTGAAAAGGTATTTGTAATTTAAATTAGATTTTCTGAAAAGCCATCTTTTTAAAAATGCTGTTTTCCAAAAAATAATTTTTTTATATCTTTCTAAGATTTAGAAAGAACTTTCAGATAGTTTTACTATCTTTGTAATAGGACTTTTCATTTTTCTTTTGGTATAAATTAGCATTGAAATATTTTCTTAAGTAATTGCTCAAAAATTAATCAAAAAATATAATATTATCATTGTCATGCTTCTCTTTCCTCCCTCTACTTCTTCTCCACACTTTCTTGCATTTTCTTTTCCATGGCCTCTATTTCTTTAGCCGTTGTCAAACACACAAATACAAACACTACCTGCTTAGACTGTTTGACGTGTATAATGCTACTTGTATGTTTATGGTTTCATGGATGACCACTTTGTTTTGTATGGGAGGAACAATTTAGGTACTTATCCTTGGGGCAGACTACTTCTCTTTCTCTCAGTTTTCCTTAGTTGACTGTGCTCTAGGGTTGAGATTCCATGAGATTCCTCCACTCAATGTTAATATGTCTGTTGGTGATATCCTTGTTCATGTCTTGTTTAGGAAGCCATGTTAAAGAGACTTTAGAGATATAGCTTCTTTGAAAATACTAGGAGACACTCTACACTACACTTCCTGTTTCTCTGGTTGTAACAATCATTCTACCCTCTCTTTCTCCATGATCCTGATCCTTAGGTATAAGGATTATGCTGTAGATACAGCATTTGGGTTAGGTACCACATAGTCATTTGTTATCTGTATTTTGGTTGTGGTTTTCTGTAGCTGTCTCTGTTTATTGCAAAGAAATCTCCTTGATATGTGGTGAGATATATTCTTATCTGTGGTTAACTAGAACATACATAGGAATTACTCTTAAATGTTTGGAATAGTGAAGATTGTAGGTTTTCCCCAAAATACATAACTTCACTAGTCCCAGGTAGTTAGCTAAGTTTTCAGTACCTGAGCTAGAGAGCTATTGACTACTGCCAAGTTGTGTGTGCCACCCTTGCTCCCTTGAGGATAGCATCCCTCAGTTTTTTCTGTTATAAGCACAATAGCTGAGAAAGGTTATTAATTGATTTCCTCCCTTGGAAGGATACATGCACTTTCTGGTACCATGAATGCTAGTTCTCTGGTCAGGAGTCATTCTGGTCAGGTTTTCGGAGTCTTTTGAACAATCCTGATCAACAATGTACAACCTGGAACAGTAAATTAGTAAAAGAAAATTACAAGGATTCAAATGAGAGAAAAATTTTCCCCTCCTTGAAGATTGAATAATAGTATATGTAGTATATCTGAAAATCTTTTAGGAAAAAATCAACAGTGTCATAATTTGGCAGAATAGAAAATAACTTGCAAAGATCAATTGCTTTTCTATTTACCAAAAAAAAAAAAAACAAACCAGAAAAGGGGAGCGTGAATGCATTTCTATTCACAAAAACAATCTAGGAATAAACCTAATCAAGTAGCTGAAAGACCTGTACTATGCAAACGTGAAATCTCTGAAAAAAGATTAAAAATGGCACTAGAAAATTTAAAGACATCTATGCTTATGGAATGGGGAAACAATAATATGAAAATGACCATTCTTCTAAAATTTATTTAAATATTTAATGCAGTACCAATCAAAATCCTCATGCTTTGCTTTGCAAAAACAGAAAGAATGCTCAAACTTACATGGAACCACAAAAGACCCTAGACATACAAAGTAATCTGAGAAAAAAAAAGTGCTAGAGGAATTACCATTCCAGATATAAGGATATAATAATAACAACAAAAAATCTGTTTATAAAAATATAGACATGTAGACCAATGAAACAAAATCAAAGACCAAGATTGAACATGCATAACTACATGCATCTAATATTTTTAAACATCTCAAAACATATACAGGAAAAATATACAATATCTTCAACAAATGGTGCTGGGAAAACTGGATATCTGTATCCAGAAGAACGAAATTATATTATGTGCCTATTTTCTTTCACAAAACCTAACTACAAAGGATAAAAGATCTAAATGTTACACCTGAAAATCTTCTATAGCAAAATAAAGGCAGTACCAGACATTCTGCATAGGACTCCAAATGACCAAGAATTAAGTCTGACAATTGAAAAGTAGGGCCTCATAAACCTAAAAGACCCCTAAACAGCTAACCAAACAATCATCTGAGGGAAAAGAATGCCAGCCGGATGGGATAAACTACTCACCTGACAGCAGATCCAAAGTTCTAACAAAAATCAAGAAGAACAACAACCAAAAAAAAAAAAAAAAAAAAAAAGAAAGAAAAAGAAGAAAAAAAGAAAAAAAATTCCTGAGTAGCTGAAAATATGCTTGTCTGGAGATTTGGACAGAAAATTCTTGAAAAAAGGAAATAATGACTAAAAAGTGTTTCAAACCATGTTCTTGGTTCCTAACAAATAGGAAAATGCAAATCCAAACAACTTCAACATTTTAGCTTACCCTAGTCAAGATAAACAAAACAACCAATAACAAATGTAGTGTGGATGCAGGAAAAAGGGACATCTAATTCACTGTTGGTGTGATTGAAAGCTGGTGAAGCCATTATGAAAATCAACATGGCAAGATCTCAAAAAGATAAAAACAAATCTCCTGTATAGCCCAGCTATATCATTTCTTGACCTATGCCCAAAGACTCAACATCCTTCTCCACAGGTAATTTCAGCCATGCTCATTGCCATTGTAGTCACAATACCAAAAAAATGGAAACAATCTAAACATCTTTCAATTGAGTGGGAAATAAAAATGTGACATATATACACTATGGAACACTATCCAGCTGTAAGGAAAAAATGAAAGCATGAAGTTTGCAAGTAAATGCGTGGAACTAGAATATATCATATTGAGTGTGGCAATCCAGATTCAAAATGACAAATCACGCCATTTTCTCTTACTGAAGATTCTTTTCAGATGTGAGTACATGGCGTGTATTAATTTCAGAAACCAGGAAAGTAAAATGGATCCCCAAAAGAACAACAATAGAGAGGGGTATATCAGGGTACAAGTGATTTGAAGAAGGAAGCAATAAAGCAAGAAGAACTTTAAATTAAGTAGGGAAGGGGAATGAATATAGAAAAAAAAGAGGGAACATGGTAAATTAACAACAAGGATGTCTGAAAAAAGTCAGGATTTACATTATTTTCAATCTAAATTTACATATGTTACATGTAAGTCTGTGTTTATATGGACATACATAGTTTAAATGAACGCTCTCATCTGTGTTGGCAATGCTCTCCCAAAGAGCCATAGATTATCTAACAAAAACCCCATAACTAGAAATGATAACACTTTTTAAGTTGTCTGTCTTTTATTTTATTCCTAATTGGGAATACAAACTGTGAAATTATTCTGATAAAAAAACCATAGTGCTCTGTATTATAAAAATCTGCCTAAAATATAGTATCTCTGCAAGTGGAAGGGAAGTTCTTCTGAATATGAAAATGTTTAAAGGATGTTGGCAGCAGGTGTGATAAAGAAGACAAGGAGGTGGGAGGACTAGAACTAAGTTTATATTACAAAAGTCATACAAAAATCTAATGTTTAATAAACTTTTTAAAAAAATATTACCTAAAACATTTTCAATTGAGGTATTACTCATGGATGGCTAATACTCCTTACAAAAGCAATGGGTTATTAACAAAAATCCAAAGATCACACATAAAATTATTCCTTATCCATCTTGAATCAAGGAGTCCTCATAATCACCCAAACACATTAAAGACTAGAATTGTGTGCTAAGACTCTATTGAAGAATACAATACATGCCTTGGTTACAGACACAAAGACATCAAGCTGGAGCTAAGGGGGGATTTTTCTTCCTGTTATATAGCCATTATAATGCCAGAAAGGCTATGCATGCTGCTGGGAGTGAGAATATCTGTAACAGTCTTAGCTGGCTATGAATTCTGCCAGCTACAATAAAGCCCCAGAAGCAAGATGTGTTCACCTGTGCAATAATGGTATGAGGGGCATGGGAGTAACAAACTACTTTCTGATTGGATTTGAGGCTTATTCTGCAGAAATGAACTCATTTTTTTTTTGTACACCCAGTCAAGAGACTATGAGGTCATAGTCCTTACGTAGACAACCCAGTACTAATAATTTTCTAAATGTTTATTTATCATCTTCTAAATACCTGGCTTGAGTTTGAAGGATAGTCTGAAAGCTACCAAGTAGGGATGAGATAGCAAAATCTAGGTAGATGCCCCTCCAACCAGAGGGAGGGCTTAGCTGTCTCTCATGGGCTGGAGGTACCCCTACATCACATGATGCCACTTAACCTATGTAAGAGGATGCTCACAGTAATAAACTGAGTTCCTGCTTTGATTTGACTCTCTATTGTGTCTGATTGACCTGTGTTGTGGAGCTGTGTCTGATTGTCCTGTGTCGTGGGGCTGTGGAATGGGCAGTTAGTGCACTCACCTTTCCTTGCTGAATAAGGCTAAGGAGGCCTGGCAACATAAATAAATGAAACTGTCATAAGACAGAAAAATTTTAGAAGCATTCTTAACACAAATCATTAAAATATGTGTTCCAAGAAATATAAAGCTCATTTCACAGTTGTTAATGACCTGATTATTTTATCCCCGCAACATTCAACAACTTATTTATTTATGAGCCCATTTGATCAGTAATAATATTTTTTATGATGATAAATAAGAGAATGTCTTACACTATTTAGATAATTTCTAAGAAAAACCCATTAACTTCAAAATGGTGGAGAGACCGCCTGAACTGGCCTTCCCCTCTTATCAGATTGGTGACTCCCTTAATTGTTATCGTAAAGCCTTCACGTTGTAACTGATGGAAGTTGATGCCCAGATCCACAGCCAAGCTCTGGGTCAAGCTCTTGGAGTCCAGTTCAATAGAGGGAGGAAGGACATATGAGCAAGGGGGTGGGTGGGGGTGTCAAGATCATGACGGAGAAACCCACAAAGACAGCTTACCTGAACTTGTGTATACCCACGGACTCTGGACCAATAGTTAGGCAGCTAACCTGGGACTGACCTAAACCTCTGCATTTACATGACTGTTATGTGTCTTTGGTGGGGCCACTAACAGTGGGATCAGGACCTGTCCCTCATGAATGAACTGACTCTTCGAATCCTATTCCCTATGGTGGAATGCCCTGTCCAGCCTCAGTCCAAGGGATAGGAACTTGTTCCTGCCTCAACTTGATATATCATCCTTTGGGGACTCCCATGGGAGTCCTTACACCTTCTGAATGGTGTCAGAAGAGGAGTGGATGGAGGGAGAGGAAACTATGGTTGGTGTGTAAATCAACACATTAATTAATTAATTAATTAATTAATTAATTAATTAATAAGAAACACACTCAACTTCATAGAAGTTATGGGTATCCTTGAATGCATCTGCACAGGAGACAATTTCTTAAATATAACACTGATAATACAGGCACAATTAATAAATAAGTTCTCATGAAACTAAAAAGTTCTGTAAGCAAAAGACACAGTCAATATGAAAAATGACTGTCTACAGAATCGGAAAGGATTTTCACCAACTCCTCATCTAATAGAGGACTAATATCCAAAATATATAAAGAACTCAAGAAATTAGACATCAACAAACCAAATAATTCAATTTTAAAAAATAGACTATGGATGTAAACAGAGAATTCTTAATAGAGAAATCTCAAATGGCTGAGAAACACTTAAATGTTCAATACCCTCAGCCATCAGGGAAATGAAAGTCAAACATCCATCAGAAGAGTTAACATTAAAAATGAGGTGACAGCTCATGTTAGTGAGGATGTAGAGCAAGCAGAACTCTTCTCCATTGCTGGTGGGAGTGCAAACATGTACAGCCACGATGGAAATCAATATGGCAGCTCTTCCAAACATTGGGAATGGATCTACCTCAAAATCCAGCTGTACCACTGTCAGGCATATATCTAATAGATGGCCCAGTCGACCACAAGGACACTTGCTCAGCAATTCAGAAACTGGTACAACCTAGATGTCCTTCAACCAAAGAACAGGTAAAGAAAATGTGGTATGTTTACATAATGTAGTATTACTCAGCTGTTAGAAAAAAAAATGACATCATGAAATTTTCAGGCAAAAGGATGGAATTAGGAAAAAAAAATACTGAGAGAAGCGACACAGACTTAGAAAGACAAACATGCTACATAATCACTTGTAAGTGGATATTACCTGCTAAGTAAAGGATAACCATACTATAAAGCATAGATCTGTAGAAATTATATAAAGAGTAGATATCTCTAGGGGGAAGCATGTATATCCTTGGAAAGGGGAAATAGAATAGATTTTGAGGAGGGACTGGTGGCATGTCAGAATGGGAACAGCACTGACAAGATTGGAGA
Source organism: Ondatra zibethicus (assembly GCA_004026605.1). Lineage (NCBI taxonomy): Eukaryota > Metazoa > Chordata > Mammalia > Rodentia > Cricetidae > Ondatra > Ondatra zibethicus. Next base: position 29,964 of record PVIU01006640.1, read on the forward strand.
GGGAGGGACAAAAAAAGAGAGGGTGAGAAGAAACTACTGGAATAGATGAGAATTTATAGGATATTGTGGGAAGCTAGTGCAGTGGAAACTTCTTGTAACCCATAGAGGTGAGCCTAACAAGGACTCCTAGTAATGAAGGATATGGAGCCTGAACTGGACACCTTCTCTAACCAGACTAGTCTCCTAGTGTTGGGAGTGGGACACAAACCCAGTCACAAAATCTACAATTCACAATCCATCCTGCCTGCATGATGCACTAAGGTAAACATTGGCCCAGAGTTTGTGAAAATGACCAGTGAATGGATTGTCTAACTTGAAGTCCAAGTTATGAGAGGAATCCCATGCCCCACACTGTACAGATGGCCATGATCTGGTAGCTGGATGGCTCAGACACCTAAAGAAGATCCAAGCATGACTGAAAAAAAGAAAAAAAAATCAATGAAGTGATTCCTAATGATATTCTGTTATACACGTAGATATGTGGCTAGCCCAATCATCATCAGAGAGGTTTCCTCCAGCATCTGATAGGAGCAGTTACAGAGACCCACAGCCAAACATTAGGTAGAGCTTGGGAAATCCAGCAGAAGACAGAAAGGAAGAGTAGTAGAAGCCAGAATGATCAAGTACACCAGGAGGACACAGCCTGCAGAATCCATCTCAGGAGGTCTCATTGCAGGAACTCACAGAGACCAAAGCAGCAACCACTGAGCCTGCATAGGTCTGCACTAGGCCCTCTGCATACATGCGTGCTTGTTTAACTTGAGGATTTTGTGGGATTCCTAAGAGTGTGATTGAGGGGGTATCTGTGACATTTTGCCTGCTCGTGAGACCCTTTTCGTTTTACTAGATTAGTTTGTCCCAGACTTGATATGAAGGTTTATGCCTAGTCTTATAGCATCTTGTTATGCCATGTTGGGACATGCTCTTTTCTGAAGGAAAATGGAGAAGCAGTGGATAAGGGGGTACTTTGAGGAGGGGAAGGAGGGAGAACTGTGGTTAGGATGCATTGTATGAGAGAAAATAAAAAAAAGAAAAAAGGACTTTGAATAATAAGCTTTTATTCATTTCAAAATGTGTAGGTTATACCTTATGGCAATGGGAAAGCATTTGAATTTCTTGTAATGTGTTTAAATTCTTTTGATTGTAGTAGTTAAAATTAAGTTCAGTAATAAAGGTACAGGATAATTCTAGCTCTTTTTAAACTAGACAAATAATTACCTCTACTTTGTAAGTTGCATTTAATTTACATATTTCCTGACATGTCATTATTACGATTTTCCATTCCACTTAGCTTTTTCCACTAACTTCAAGTGTATTATAGCTCCACTAGTGGGTGTATGGGTTCACAGTGATTCAATAATTAAATTGTTAAAGGCATAGGCATTGAAGGAGCAGAGGCGACCAGAGCAAAAATACCGAATTGAAAAGGCACATACCAACACCGTACAGCATAGGTACAGAATGGCAGCCAGCACTTGAAAGAACTCAAGATTATGTTGAAGACATTCAGTCCTCTCTTGATTTTGGTTGACCTTGCCCTGTCTAAATTGGGGGCAAATTTCTTTCTCACCTGCAGCAAGCCTTCAGGGATAAAACAATCTGTTCCATCCACCGATTCTATTAGCTTTCTCTTTGCTTCATTTATCACTTGGATGAGACATACCAGTCATTATAGCATCTCACGATTGGACAGGGCATTTACAATCAACATGATGTGTACTGTAGGTTGGAAAGAAGGATGTACAGATGAGTATGTAAGTAAATAGAAGAAATATAAATGTAGCGTCTATTCATTCCTAGGTATTAAAATGCACTAAGAAATGTGTTCATATTTAGATAAATGAGGCATCTATATATTAGATTTAAAAAGATAAAAAGTAATAACATTTTGTCTGATTTAAAAAACTTTGTTGGATGCACTTCAGTGCTTCATGAGTCCTGAAATGTAGGGATTTTTCAAGTTGCTTCACTGTTTAAATGGGCATATTTTTCCTTAGGACCTAATTGAAAGCTTCTCATCAGAATAAGTTTAGATTATAGTTTCAGTTGGAAATTTTAGAGATTATTTCCAAATAAAAATTGGATGAGATCTCTAACCATGGTAACTTCATAAAGACACTGATTGGCAGCACATATTTTTATTTATTTTAAAATCATGCTATTGAATAATTTTTGCATTTACTTTCTGGCAAATTTATTACTTCATTGAATGTGTGTACTAAAAGGATTAGCGATCACTACTGGCAGTAAGATAAATGTTCTACTTAAAGTGATTCAAAGTACTAATTCCACATTGATTATAAACCTTAATTTCTTGAAGGCAAAGTACCGAGGTGGAAGGGTGTAAAATTAGTGGAAATTTTCTAGTAGTTAGGTTTTCATTAAAGTATTTTTTAGGGCAGTGGTTTTCAACCTTCCCAATGCTACAACCCTCATGTAGTGGTTAACTCCAATAATAAAATCATGTTATTGCTGCTTCAAAATTGTAATTTTGTTACTGTTATCAATTGTAATGTAATTTATGATATGCAGGCTATGTCATCCCAGATAAAGGGTAGTTTAACCTCCAAAAGGGTTGCAACACACAAACTGAGAACCATCACTTTAGGGTTAAAATAAAGCCTACCCTTCTACCTTTGGCATAGAGTATTTCACTTGAAATGTGATTTATTTGGATGTCCATTTATTATAGGCAGATATTCCATTATCCTCACCCTGAAAATGAAACATTGATGTTGGTACATTATTCAATTATGCTGTATTACCTGCTTGATTGAAGAAGAAAGGAATGTTCTGCTTAAATGAAAGCCAATGTACCCAACTCATAGTTAAACTAATTTGAAATAATTATACTTTATAAAGTGTGAAGCCATTTATTATATTTGATCCATCATATCAATTTTCTTTAAATACTTTCAGATATAACATGTCATGCAAGAACCACTTTTACAATTGCCTTAAATATCCAGAAAGTAAGTAATGACATATGAACAATATTTATTATCTTCTAGCAAACACAAACAAGTTTAACAGATATCATTGTTATATATTCAAACATAGAAAAAGAAAATAGAAAAATTGATTGTTTAAAAGATAAGGAAAACATACAAATTATTTAGGAATATATAGTAAATGGAATTTACCATAATTGTAAATCTTCTTCTTATTTCTTATCAAACAATTACTGGTTAAAAATAGAATGAATAATTTTGTCTTAGTTAGGGTTTTATTGTTGTGAAGAAACACCATGACCACAGCAACTCTTAAAAACTAATATTTAATTGGATGACTTGCTTACAGTTTCAGAGGTTCAGTCCATTATCATCATGATGGGGAGCTTGGTGATATGCAGGCAGGCATAGTACTGGAGGAATAGCTGGGAGAACTATATCTCCCAGGAAGGCAACCGAGATACTTGGCAGTATCCTGAGCATAAGAAACCTCAAAAGCCAACCCCATAGTGACATACTTCCTCCAACAAGGCCAGACCCAATCCAACAATGACATTCCTCCTAATAGTGCCACTCCCTACAAGACTATGGGGGCCAATTATGTTCAAACTACCACAAATTTGCAACTTCATTTATTCTGTTTATGAAGACAGACCTCCATATATACATAGATACACACACACACACACACACACACACACACACACACACACTTCTGGCAGATGTCAAACATCAGATCCTCCACTAATTAGAGTCATTAAATATTTTCATTGCTGTCTGATGCTGTAATATGAACCATATGATATAACAAACACAAATTTAGTATTCATGCCATCAAAAATTGTATATTTTAGACCATTAAGAGTAGAAAACTAAATACCACATAGGTCTTGTTTATTTGGACCTTCCATAATTAATGTTACTGTCACTCCTGGAAAATCAACACAAGCGAACCTAGTGTGCCTAGAGAAATCACACTCTGGCCTAATGATTTTCAGAAGTGTTATATTGTTTACATTCTCTCTCTCCTTTTCGTTCTGCAGTATATTTTTCTCATAACTTTTTATGCTTTGTTTTCAATTTAAACTAATTTTTACAAATGAACAGAGAATATGCAACATATGAGCCCAATGTAATAATACAAAGCAACAATGCTGTTTGGATGAGAAACAATCAATCAGGTTGAATAATTTTGCTGTCCTTCATTTTATTATAACTTCCCATCAATGTGCTTGATACATCTTAGTCATAGTCACAGCCTCTATTGCCTTTCCTTGTCATGTTTCTTATCATTTGCCTCATTTCCAGTAGTCTACATTTTGTTTTAAGATAATTGCTTTTCTTTATTCTATCTGTCTATTTAATTATTCTAAATTCAACATAGTTGAGAGAAAACATATGATTCTAATTTATTTTGCTTAACCTGATAACCTATAGCTTCACCAATTTTTTGTGCAAATTGTGTGATTCTCTTATTATTTATAGCTTCATCACACAAATTTACATTTTACCACATTCTTATTGATATTATTATGAGCTGGTTCTATGATTTTGTTCCTTCAGCATTATTGCCACATACTATGATTTTTATGAAAATACATTCAAAAGTGGAAGAGCTAGTACATATGTCTCCTTGCAACAGACAATCTCTTCCAGTGCACATAGGGACATTAGAAGTCTCTTCCAGTGCACATAGGGACATTAGAAGTCTCGAACAGTAACCGTGTTTTCTCCAAATGCCACTGTCATTCTTGGTCAGGAAAACAATAAGATTGGTGTGACTTCTGGTGATGGTTGTGTGTTGTAGACAGCGTGTTGTAATCCACACACGGCAGACCTTCCTCTTGTTTCTTTCTTTAACAAAGACTTCATCTAAGCCCTCATCTGAGACACAACTCCCAACTATCTTTGTTGTTATTGTTGTTTTTCTGTAGTTTTTGGTTCAAGCAGTTTTGGGTGCTTGCTCACTAGTGTTTCTGAGTAGCCATTGGGCTTGGGAGTTGTAAAAATGGAGAGGCTCCTGTTGTTATTCCCAGATGAAAGATGAAATCTTTGTTGATTAAAACTTTCTAGCTGGCCTCCTACAAGAGCACCAGTGAAAAACCTGAGGAATATAGGTTGTCATCTGACCAGTGTCTTTTAAGTGTGACTAAGCAATTGACCTTTTAAAATACAATTATGCAGAACTCCTAATTTTGTGTGTAAGGATCTAACTTAAGCTTTTATTTTCTATTTTGCTTAATTTCTTGTTAATGAAGAGTCTCTATAATCCCTTGCCATGTTACCCAGTATTTAACGTTATAGCTTTCCTTTATAGCTCTGAAGTTCAGTATTTCTAGATCTCATGTGGTTCTGTGTACAATTTATTGATTCTCTGCCGTGCCTTTCCATACTGCTCACAGCTCCTTGCAGCATGTACCTAATCCATCTCACATTCATGGCAATGCGGGAAAATGCTAGGTGTCTGTAACACACCAAATTCCCTCTCTCCGAGAAAGAATTGTGAGATCTTTTCATAAAAATGGACCTAATCATGGTTATTTTTGATAGAATTAGGAATCACTGGTTTGAAATTCTTCCTTTTAATACTATTCATACCATGATCACTCAATTCATTATTGCTTTAGGTTGAAGGTTCATACGTTTAAATTCTAACCTCTAAGATAACGAGCAGTAGGAGTCTTAATAGTTCATATATTGAAATTACTTTATTTTGATATAAATTTCCCCAAATAACTAATTAAAATTATCTAAGATGGCCTATTAATTAGAGTGACTTGTGCTTCTAAGATGTAACATCAATACACTAAAATTGATGTTTTTTTTTAAATAGCATTTCAGTTAGTTAATGCTGTCAAATTTTGTAGATTCTGATTTTAGTTAGTTAAGTAGCTAACTAGTATCTAATGCTCTTTGGTGTTTTCGAAGTGAATAAAAAAATCTATGAAACTAAAAACACTTGTCCATTTCAAAAATATATAAGTAGAAAAGGTAAAATATTAAATATTTACTAAAGATATATTTTAAGTTTCCAAAAGTATTTTATATTTGGCTTAAAATGAGTTACTGGAACATTTTTCTCTTATTATAAAAAGAGAACAGTCAGGCATGGAATGATCACAGTATATAATTAGAGAAATATACTTCAGAAAAAAAATAAATAAAAAGTGTATTGAGATCCTGGCCAGCCTAAGAAATGACAGACTTATTCAAGTCATTTGTCAATTTTTTTTCCAAGTAATGAAATTACTTTTAAGTTAAAAATTGTTGTGAAAGAATAATGAAAGATTTCTTTCAACTATATAATTGATTGAAATTCAAAATAAGACTTGAATAGTTTTAAGAGAACGATATAATTATTTTATTTTCAGCTTTAGAAATTTTAGTCTGGTGGTTTTGAGTTATGTGGCATGTTCAGTCTGTTCTTCTAACTCTGACAGATAATTCAACACTTATTAATTTCAGCTTTGGAATTCTCAGACACAGATATGCCGAGGGATAAAGTGCCCAAAAACCAAAATGAAGTTTTAATTTCTGTTATTTGTTGTCTCCATTTGATTATAGAAAGACTTGCTTTGTTTGGGAGTTTCTAAAACTGAAGCTCAAGCTTTGGTCTCCTTTGAGCATTTATTTTGTCCAATAAGAAAAGAAACGAGAAAGTCTAAGTTAGTATTAAAAGTTATCTGGAAGAGATGAGGAGAAATGTTTACATGCGTTATTTAAAGTTCCTGTGTATGTTAGTATGAGACAGCAAATGACTGGTACAAAGGATAAACCACAATTCCCCAAGTATTTTCAATTGAATCAATATCATTTATTCAACTATGCACCATATATTAACTAGTCAAAATTGATATTTGCATAAAGCAGAGATGCTACTTATGGCAAACAATCTGCATTTCTTTTTCTTTTTTTTCTTTTTGAGACTGGGTTTCTCTGTATAATTGGATCTAACTTTCTTTCTAGACCAATCTGGCCTCAAACTCACTGAGAATTGCCTACATCTGCCTCCCGAGTATTGGGATTAAAGGTGTGTACCATCACCACCTGGCATGATTCTGCATTCCTGATGCATTCTTTACTACGGTAGAAACTCACTGTTTTTAATGGAGAGATGATTTTAAGTCTTTGTTTCTTTAGGTGACATTTTTACTCCTTTTGGGTGGCTCTTTCCATCATTTCTTGTGAGTTTAAGAGAAAATATAATTCCATATCAAATTTTGAAGTCTATTATATTTAATTTGTGAATGGAATCTGTGAGAAACATGGTGCCTAAGACAAGAAGGGAATTGCAACAGTCACTGAAACACTAGAAAACAGTGGCTGGTGCCTCCTTCAAGAAGATCTGGTCTGAGGGCTTCATGCTTATCCATCTAACCACTACAGTACAACCACCAGAAGAGAGAAGAGTTAAAGAATTTCTTTTGTTTATTGTTTCCAAATAGACCATTTCTCTCTTTACCTATTTCATGTTAAAACAATGTGAATGAAAAATGGAAGTAATTTATCATCTAAAACAATGTTAAACTTCCATTGCTACCATTTTTTGTGACGTAAATAAACTTTTATATTGTCTCAAAATGCAAATTTGCAATACTCAAGCAAATACAAACCTAGATAGTCACTTTTCAGTTGAGATAGAGAATTCTAGGTAATTTTAAGCTAGACAATTCTAGTGCATGCAAAAGTGTTATTATTTAAAATTAACTTACACCTAGCTGATTTACCACACTGATGCAATACAGTCATTTCAATTATAGACCATTCAATTTTATTTTATGTGTTTAAATCTCACATCTACTGCTTTCTCTCTATGACACTTTGAATAAACTACACCTTACTTTATTCATCTAAAATTAATTTGATAAAATATGATTGCTTCATTTTACTACCACCAATAAAATGCTCCTGAAGCCAAGCAATTTGGCACTGTAAATATTGCACAGTACTTATAGCTGAACAGAATTATTTGAATTTGTGGAGTGAGAGTATTAGTAATAGTACAAGATCAGTCACTCAGTTTTGTTTGATAATTATTGCTAATTTTAAATAGTTTTGAATCAGCTTCCTTTTCTTCATTTATTGAAAATGGAATATTTTAATATAATATATCTTGGTTATACTTTTCCTTCTAATCGTCCAATTTCTCCCCATCTTCCTAACTTCCTCATGTACCACACACCTGTTTTCCATTAGAAAAAAAGGCTCTCTGGGTTTGTGGATTGTAGCCTGGCTATTCCTTACTTTACAGCTAATATCCATTTATAAGTGAAAACATAGCATATTTGTCTTTCTGTGTTGGATTACCTCACTCTGGATGAGTTTTCTAGTTTCATACATTTGCCTGCAAACTTCATGATGTCATTGTTTTTAACAGCTGAGTAATTCTCCATTGTGTAAATGTATCACATTTTACTTATCCATTCTTCTGTTGAGGGATGTTAGATTGTTTTCAGGTTCTGGCTACTAAGAACAAAGTTGCTTTGAACATAGTTGAACAAGTGTCTTTGTGGTATGGTAGAGTGTCCTTTCGGTATATTCCCATGGGTAGTATAGCTTTTCTTGAGGTAGATAAATTCCAAATTTTCTAAGAAACAGTCATATTGATTTCCAACATGGCTGTACAAGTGTACACTCACACCAGCAATGGAGGGATAGTTCCCTTATTCCATGTCCTCTCCATCATGAGCTGTCACTTGTGTTTTCAATCTTAGCCATGTTGACAGGTATAAGATGGAATCTCATGGTGATTTTGATTTTCATTTCCCTGATGGCTAAGAATATTAACCATTTCTAAAGGTTTTTCTTGGATATTTGAGATTCCTCTGCTGAGAATTCTCTGTGTAGATCTGCAGCCTATTTTTAAATTGTATTATATAGTTAGTTGATGTCTAGTTATTGAGTTCTTTATATATTTTGGAAATTAGCCCTCCATCTGAAGTGGGGTTGATGAAAATGTTTTCTGAAAAAAAAAAAAGTTGCTGTTTTGTCCTATTGATAGTGTCCTTCAACAAGGAGAGCTCATGAGGGACATAAGGATCTCCCTGTGAAGGGGAAATAGAACAGACATTGCAGGTGGAGGAGAGGGAAAGTGGAAGACATGAGGGATCCTGTGGGGGAAGAGAGAGGGAGAAAGTACCAGGAGAAACAACTGGAATCTGGGGTTATCTCTGGGATAAGCTAGAAACCTAAAGCAATGGAAACCCCCAAGAAACTCCTAGTAATTGGGGATACAGAGCCTAAACTGACAATCTCCTGTAACCAGGTAAGTCTTCCAGTGGATGTATTGGAACACAAGTCTAGTCACATATAACATTTGACCTACAATTTTTCCTGTCTACAAGATGTACTGGGGCACAGAATTTGAGGGAGTGGCCAACCATTGACTGGTCCAACTTGAAACCACTTGAAACTCACGCCAAGAGAGTCAGTCCACTTTTGACAATGCCTGGAGGGCCAGGACCCAGAGGTTGAATAGCCCAGAGACCTTGGACAGAACCAAATACAACTTGCAAAAAAGTAAAATCAATGAAATGATTCCTAATGATATTCTGCTATAGTCATAGATTGGTGTTTAACTAAGTTGTCATAAGGAAGGCTTCATCCAGCAACTAAAGGAAACAGAGGCAGAAACCCACAACCAAACATTAGACGGACCTCTGGGAATCCTGCAGAAGATGTGGAAGAATAATTGTAGGAACCACAGGGATCAAGGAAACCACAAGAAAATGCATAGAATCAACTAACGTGGATTCAAGCTGCTCACAGAGACTGAAGTAACAACAAGCGAGACTACATGAGACTGACCTAAGCCCTCTGCATACATGGTACAGTTGTGTAGCTTGGTCTTCTAATGGGACATCTGACAATGGGAGCAAGTGCTGTCCTTGACTCTTTTTCCAACTTTTGGGACCCTTATCTTCATACTGGGCAGCCTTGTTCAATCTTCAACTTGATAGGCCATGTTTGGCTGACATCCATGGGTGGCCTGCCCTCCTCTAAATATTAATGGAGGAGAAGTAGATGGGGGGAGGCAGAGGGGAGGTGTAGGAGAGGGACTGGGAGGAGAGGAATGATGGGGAACAGTGGTCTGGTTAAAAAGTGAATAGTAATTGAAAAAGAAAACAGGCTACTGAGTTATCATGATAAAAATAAAATAATATATAATAAAATTAAATATGAGAAAACTCTAGCAAATTATAAGCCTCCATTTCCTTTTTTAATTCATTCTCACCTTTTCCTTCCTTCCTTTCTTTTTCCTTTATCAAAAAGCTTGACAGAATTCCACCAGCACAAAAGAACTTCAGGATGGTAAAAGTGATACTTTTAAATGGACATTTAACTTTTTTTTTAAATTTTATCTATTGAGAATAATGTTGTAATTACTAGAGGAATGTGATAATCTCTTTAAAATACTGTTTTAGTTTTGCCAAAACACAGAAGAGCTTCAATAATCAAAGAACACTTGTAAAACAAGAATAATTCTGGAGTTATCACACTTCATAACTTCAAAAAATGTCAATTTTATAAGGTTTCATTAAAATTGTGGTTTGTATAAGTAATATATTAAAATATTATAAAAGATATAGAATGGAACTCCAAATAAAATGCAAATAAAATTTCAATGCTATTCTTCTGTTCACCTTTCCCCAAAAGCAATATAAACCTAGACCAATGAAAACTCTTATCATAACAGACTTACAGAGAAATAAAATGGAGTAAAATGTCCAGATAGGAAAACACCCAAAGTGAAAACCTGATCCTTCCTCAATAAGGGTGCCAAAATTTCACAGTGTAGAAAGAAATGGTCTTTTAAGTTGTTCTGGGGAAATTGGATGTTCACATATATACAAATGAAGTCAGACCCTTTTAAATCACGCGTAAAAGTAGTTCAAAGTAGACAAATATGCTAAAGATAAGAAATATTTGAATGCAAAAACTTCTGAGAAGAAAAATTCATGCACTGCTCTCAAAAATATCATCTCTACTGTTGAACCAAAGTGCAATCAACAAAATATAGACAAGTAGGAAGCTTCTGCATAATGAAATGCATACTTTTATGCTAAGAAAAATATTTAAAATGCGTTCTCTCATTTTAAAAGGTACATTTGTATCTTTATGCTATTGAGCTGCATGACCTACCTACACACTTTGGGTATTGGCATTGATTGTGCAGAATACATTTCACATACTTACATGAAGCAAATCTTCATAGTAGGTATACAGAGTACTAAATAGCATGCAAACAGATGTTCAATACCACTAAACATCCTTTAAACATTTTATATCTGTATTAAATGTGAACATTAGCAATGAATATGAAAAATTCAAATTTTTATGCCATCTTGGAGAAATTTAAGGTTGTGTATGGTGTTGGAAATAGTATGAGTTGTATAATATAAGGAATAGAACAACTTACAATCTAGATCATCTAATTTTTCTATATATCCAGGAAGACTATGTGCTTCCTAGACACCAGAAATTTAGATCCATAATGTGATTGACTTCTATAAAATAATAGAAGCATTCAATTATATAGCATTTGCATCTACAGTGATGACATCAATAGACTTTGTTTATCTGAATTATCCAGAGAGGTTTGGTGTCCGAGTTCAGAGAATGCCAAATATGAAGTACAGTAATGTATATTTTCTAAAATGTTGAAACTGTGCCTCACAGTGATGTGCTGTGTAGAAAAGTCAGTTTATTTTTGTCTGATATGAGAACAAACAACTCAATAGCACATTTCCTAGTGCTTCATTCTTTCAATGTCAAGCACAAAGGAAAAATGATGTGCCTTTTATAATTGACAGTCATCATAATTAATTACAAATGTTCATCATTATTCTGGCTTCCTTATCTTATGGATTCATAGATGCATTGATTTTGCCTTTTATTCTCTTGGAAATTAAAAATCAGTATATCTTTATTAGCATTGTACATTCCAAAGCCAAAATGCATGCCTTGGAATATTTTTCTTTGTTTTAGTATAAAATCTAGTGGTGTAACAATGGTAGCGGAGATCACAAATTGAAGAAGATAAATATTTTTAATCAGAGACCACGTATTTCTTGGTAGTATATTTACTCTTCAGTATAATAGCTCTCATTTTCCACTGCAAGGCAAACTGACACTCCAGAGGAAAAAAAATGCCTTTCATGGTGTTAGAGTATGTCCTTATAGTGCAAGGGTATAAAATTATGTGACTGGTCACATTCTTTGAGCTTTTGCTTTTTAGAATTATTTCATGCAAATTTTATTTTCTTTGAGAATGTCTCTTTTATATATACTTTAGAAGACAAAATAATTCATTTTAGTATCTAAATGACAACCACCCTATGTTAAAATAGGTCAGCTACTGGTAATTGCATATAAATTATGATTTGAAAATACTTTTTGTTAAAGTTTCACAAATATTTCCTAAAATATTCATTTGTTATCTACTACCTACTGTCTTATGAAAAACAGAACTGAGGCAAAATAATTCAAAAGATACAATATTATAATATACTATATAATATTAATGCCAGAGATATAATTAAATTATTTATTCAATTCTGAAAAATGGTGCTACTAAGTGCAAAACATTAATTCTTAAATAATAGCTACAAAGTGTCATCATTACCTAATCTTCTACCATTCACAGTTCCCAAAGCCCAAGTGCATTGAAATAACCAAATCTTCAAAATTAGCTGCTGAGAAACATCACAAACCTAATTTTATGTCATTAGTTCTATATTTACCCACTGTGACAATACATCATATAAAATCAATTTAGGAAAGGATAGACTTGTTTTGAATGACAGTTCATAGCTAGACTCCACCATGGTAAGGACATGCAACAGAGTCTTGAAGATGATGTTCACATTGCATATGCAGGAGGAAAGGAGGAAAGATAAATGGTCCTTCTGGGCTTTCTGGTGGTTTTTGGTTTGCTTGTTTGCTTGCTTCTCCCAAGCCCTAAAATTTGGAGTCATTGTCAATATTTAAGGTGGGTCCTCATTCCATGTCACTTAACCTAATCTACATAATCTTTCAGAGACAGGAGAGAGAAATTTTACCATAGTGATTCCAAACTCTTTCAAGTTGTCAGTCAAGATCTTTCTATTTTTTTATTTTGTTTTCAACTTTATTTGATTTTATTGAATGAGAATCTCATACAAGCATCCGTTATAGCATCCATTATTTTTTGATCAAATGCATCCTCCATTTTATCCCTCCAATTCTTTCCCAAACCCCACAACTTTTTCCTCTCAATTTCATGGTCTCATTTTTTTCTATTAGCATATAAGCAAATGATTTCCAACTTCCCTTTTCTCCTCCAACCTTTCCCTTGTATGATGCTTGGTCTCTCAAATGATGTCTACTTCTTTAATTGTTGGTGCGTGTGTGGGGGTTTGTGTGTGTGTGTTTGTGTAAGATAGAGTGTGTGTGAGATATGTGGTATGTGTGTATCACTAAATATATGGAAACAGTCTGCTTAATTAATATGACATTACTTGTATATATATTATTTCTGAAGTCTTTTTAAAAATGTACTATTTAGTGCAGCCTATATGTGCATGGCTATAGGTCCATGTACTTAAGTCTGGGCTGCCTCTGAGAAATGTATTTCCTGAAGGACACAGACTGTTTTCTACCATAATACGAATCAATGGTGAACAGTTTTCAGCTAGGGTGGTAGCTTTTAAGACAGTTCCCAGTCTTGGTTGGGATTACAGCTGTTTTGATCTTGTATGGGTCTCATATATTTAGCCAAAGATGTTGTGAGCTCATTTTTCCAATTGTCTTATAGAGTCCAACATGTGTGCCTTTGCTGTAGATGCCTGCTACCTCTTATTCTTTCCATCTTGCTTCTGCACTGATGCCTGAAGCTCTGGGGGAGGGTGTGACATAAATATATTATTTATAAATTATCTTTCTACATTATCTTATTCTAAGTTGCAGTTATTAAATTAATCACTATCTAGAGCAAATAGTTTCTCTAATGATCATTAAATAATGTACTAAACTATGGACATAAAAATAAGAAATTTATGGCAGTATTACTATGTTCATTCACCAGAAAGAAACAATATCCAGCCCCATAATCATGGGTTTTAGGATGAGTTAATGTTACCAGACATTAGTTCCTCTCCTTGCAGAGAAGGCTTTAAAGTCAATCAAAAGGTTTATGGTTACTCCCACAGCATTTGCACCATAACTTTTGAACCACTAGGAATGTCTTGACAGACCAGTTATTACTGTACTGTGATAGCAAGGTTTACAGATGGAAAAGACAATAGATTCTTTTTATATACCAATAGTCTTACAGACACTTTCAGAGCTCTGAAAATTATCTAGTAAGGTTTAGACTTTTAGACTGGTAGTAGCTTGATTTTTCTATGGTTTGTAATCCGAATATATGGTGTGTTCAGCAAAAAAGTATTACAATCAAGTTTTATAGAATAATTAAGAACAATGTCATTTGCCTGCAATGTTTGAAGAAATAAATTGAAGTACACTAATCAAATGCTCAAAAACATGCAGCTCATACTTAGCATTGGGGTTTTTATTTGATAACATTTTAAAGTGTCTGAGAGAGGTATTTTACCCCCACAATGGGGTGATAATCATTTAAGTTCCTGTCATATGTTGCAAGAAGAATGCTGCTTGTTCGTCCTAGCCACCTGGCTAGCTTAGCCCCGAAAAAACCACACAAAAACTGTATTATTTAAATCACTGCTTGACCCATTAGTTCTAGTTTCTTATTGGCTAATTCTTATATCTTACATCTATTAATCTATGTAGTGCCACGTGGCAGTGGCTTACCGGATAAAATTCCTAGCATCTGTCACTGGTGGATGCATGGCATCTCTCTTTCTCTGCTTTCTTCCTCCCAGAGAATTCAGTTCTGTTTTCTCTGCCTACCTAAGTAATGCCCTATCAGGGGCCCAAATCTTTTCTTTATTAACCAATGAAAGCAACACAAAGACAAAAGGAACTCCTACACCAGTCATATATATGTATTTGTATATTTTAGGATGTTTCTACAGCATTATGTTTCCAAGTTTCTTTAAAAAATGTCTTTAGTGCTAATTGTACATCTCTTCATACTTTCTTCCACCTTGCCATACAATATCCCACTCCATTTAAGTAGACCTTCCATTGCCCCCATCTGCTTCGTACAAACATGGTCAATTCCCCTTCCATTGAAATTCCCTTCAATTGCTCCTTATTAATTTTCTGGATTCTATGGTTATTCCAATTTAAACACATGTATCTAAAGACTTAAGGCAAGCATCCTTAGATCCATAGGTCCATACAGTGAGAAGTTATAGTTTTTGTCTTACTAGGTCTGAGTTACCTCACTCAGAAGGGTTAATTGAAGTTCCTTCCATTTCCCTATGAGTTTCATAGTTTCCTTTTTCTTCATAGCTATTATTTAGTTTTATTAAATTCATTGTTTATATGAACATTTTCTTTATCTATTTATCAAGTGGTGAATATTTAGGAATATATATCTTTATACCTATGTTTGCATAAGATTTAAATCATTTATTCTCAGCAAATCTTGTAGAGGCCCAAAAAGACCTACTTCCACGTTCAGCAAAGGCCAGAGTTGGGACTTGTTTTTAGTTCCCTCAAGGTTATTGTGCTTCTACCACAGACTAAGATCCCTTCTAGTTGTCAACCTAGATAATTCTGCTCTCTCAAGGTTATTGTAAGCAGGTGTGGCTGAGAAGTACATCAGTTCCTACCTGGAACAGAAGTCTAAGGACCCAACTAAGTTCCAGTTCCCTTTATGGAAATAACTTGGGATTCCACCCAGGGAGTGGTTTGCCTACAGAATGTTTTGGTCTAGGGTGTGAGCATGACTTGTTTTGTTCTAGAAACAGAATGTTTAACTATGAATGTAGCCTGTGACTTTTAATTGGTATGTTCATTTTCTTGTATCATGTTAATGCAGTCTTTTGTCTTACTCCTACCTTTTGGGGTCAGGGGTATTTTAAGCAGTTGGAAATTAAAAGCAGCAGATTTTCAGCACTCGTTGAAATTCCTTCCCTATACTATCCTATATGTTTCTCCATTTTATTATTTTCATTCGTGTCTTCATACTCTTTACTATATTTTTATTCCCCACACCCTTATCCTGGCAAGAGGTATTTTTGTAGAGGCTGATCCCCAACATTTGACCACCAGAAATGTTTTTTAATAACCAACTAGCACTTTCTGTCACATTTCAAACAGTGATGTAAGATTTCAACATATTCTCCTACTTTAATATATATTATCCATTTTGAAAACTTTAATAGCCTCTCTCTCTCTTCTACTTTTCCTCCTTTTTTGGTGATTAGATGGTTAATTTTTACTAGCACATATTATCCATGTTGTCTAAAGGATTCTTCTTCTGATAAAATATTCCTTAGATAAAATATATGAGGATCGTTCTTGGTCAAATTTCAACTAATCTAACAAATCACTTACTCATAGTTGCTGCAAAAATATTTCTTAAATTCACAGAGTTGCCAACAGGGTTTTCTATAACAGACAAGAAGAATTTCATAAGTCAATATCTTGTTAAATTGATGTTTCTTCATTTTATGTTCTAGAATATTCATTTTCTTAATACATTGCTTAAGTCTACGTTGAATTTGAGATCTTAGCAAATAAACACAATAAACTTGCAATGCTATTAGATGCTGTGCATTGCTGTAATTCCTACAAAAAGCTTATGACTCAAAACCCTAAAGGTTAGTGTTATAAATTACAGCCACCCACCGGTGGCAGGCACTTCCGGGTTTCAGGGACATACATGTGCAGACAAGCGCTCAGTCAAAATAGCTGCTTCAAGACCTTAAAAAGTCCCTACATGGCCAAGAACCCACCGGGATAACCCCAGCTAAGACCCTAAGCAATAGAGGAGAGGGTTTCTGAACTGACTTTACCCTGTAGTCAGACTGATGATTATCTTAAATATCACCTTAGAACCTTCGTCCAACAAGAGATGGGAACAGAGGCAATGACCCACATCGGAGCACTGGACTGATCTCTCAAGATCCAGTTGAAGAGTGGAAGGAGTAAAAATATGAGCAAGGAATTCAGACCATGAGGGAGTCATCCATTGAGACAGCTTGCTTCAGCTAATGGGAGCTCACCAACTCCAACTGGACTGGGAGTGAAAGAGCATGGGAACAACCAAGCCTCTCTGAAGGGGGTTGACAGCTGGGGCAGACTGAGGGGCCACTGATAGTGACACTGGGTTGTGTCTCTACCTGCATATACCTGCTTCATGGGATCCTGTTCTCTTTGGATGTAAACTTTGCTCAACCTAGACATAGTAGGGAGGGCCTTGGACTTTCCACATGGCGGGGTGCATGGTACTCCCTTAGGGTTGGAGGGGTGGGGAGAAGGGTCTGTGGAAGGAGAGGGAGGGGAATGGGAGGAGGGGAGGGAATGTGAATTTGGATTGGTATTTTTTTTAAGTAATAAAAAAAAAGGCCCTGCATGATCTATGTGTGACATGGTTGCATCACCTACGAATGATACAGCTATGTAAGCCTGTAAGTGCACATGCATGAGCTCTGTCATCTGCTAATGACATAGCTACATCAACCCCTTGTACACATGCGCTAGGCAGCCTTGAAAATCTGGACATGCCATCCGCCAACCTCTCTTTTTTCATACAGACGTCCCCAGGCCTGTACACGTGTCTCTAATAAACTCTTAAGTGGGTTTGTTGTGTGCTTCATTCTCACTCACACCAGGTAATTTCAGTTAGATTTAACTGTTTTATATTCTGAACATAATCTATCCTTACTTCAGACAAGATCTTTTTTGATAAGGTATTGTAATGAAGAAGGAGTTGTCTCTCTTATAAAAGACTGCTTTTGTTAAATTCTTTAACAGTATAAGCTGAGAAACCTTCCAAAGTCCAATAGTTCAAGCCATGAATTTTAAACTGAATGTCTTCTGCTCCTTCAATATTCTCATTTGATGACTAACAAAAAGAACAATCAAATGAAAGAGGAAGCATCACTGAGCATTCTATGTTTGGCAAGAAATGTATCCACATCAAAATTTGTTTTCATTCTTGTGCTGGCCTCCTCAATTTTCCTCTAGAATCTAATATTTGACTCCAGATCTCTCATAAACTTGACATTTGATGCTGGTGATAACAGCAACAGAAACATTTTTGCTCTGTTCAAATATCTGTGAAATTAGAAGTTGGAGGAGAAATACTTGGAGCATCCCTTCCATTTCAATTGTCTTAGAAATATACAATACAGATGTGTAACTGCAGTGCTTTCTGTTCTCTCACCACATTATTCTACTGAACTGAGTTCCTTCTTCTCCCTTAAGGATCCTTCTCTGTTGAGTTATTAGCTTATGCAACACTCTTCTCTAGCTAACATGTCTGTGAGATACAGCTCTCTGTCTTCTAACTAAGCTGCAATTTTTGCAGGTTCCTTCAAGTGGGTTTATCTTATTACTTTCTAAAAGTCACCACCTGATAGCTCCAAACATCTTCACAAAATAATGGCTCTGGTTCAAAATAATTGCACAGAAGTTACCCAAGTTCCATCTTAGACAATGAGCACAATAAACTATGCAAGAATATCTGAAATTCTTGCCTTTTACGTGAGGAGAAAGTGAATTAATTAAAATCAAGAAGAAATACTCTTCCAGTATTAAAGTCTCTCCAATGTAAGAATGTAACAGAAAATTAACTTTGCTTTTCAAATTTAAGAGCAGTATTCTAGTTTCTTTTATACATGAGAAGGTCTAAATAAATTTTCAGTGATTATATAGATTTCATTTTTGTCTATTAAAATGAGATATTTTAAGTCTTTTGTCCATACAAATAACTTTGTATGGATATTTCAGTAACCTTATCTCAAAATAAAATATAAAATGAATCCTGTGTAGATGATTTACCTACCACCGACCTGGCCTGTGTTCAATCCAAACACCAAACAAAAGAACAACAACAGCAAGAGAAGTCAGAGAGAAAGTAGACAGAGTCAGGGTTATGTAACTGCCAGAGGAGCAAGAGGCCCATGCACAGGTATTGGTAAACCATGAGCCTCATGGTAAAATATAAAACAACAGAAATGGGTTAATTTGAGATGTAAGAGCTAGCTAGAAATATGCTTAAGCTATTGGTCAAACAGTAATACAAGTAATATAGTTTCTTTTTGATTATTTTGGGTCTGGGCAGCTGGGAACAAGCAAACAGTCTCCTTCTAAACTAACATAAAAATTCAAAGGCAAAGATTAGCTTGAAAGGTGAATAGAAATTAAAAGTGGCAAATAATGCAAAGTATCATCAAAAAGATCGGAAAAATTAAACAGTAGTAAATAGGAATCTTAAAAATAATTTCCTTTTTATTCACATTTCATGTTTTGATATGTCTATTCTTAGAACAGTTATTTTATTAAATAGTGGACATGCAAGATTAATGAAGGTCCTAGTGCAATTTTGGAGCCCTCTGGGGCCTCATAATCAGCCCCTTATGGGAGGGTCTCTCATGAACTCTGGAATTTTTCTTTTTTAGAACAGCCAAGTCATTCATCTAGGAGGAACATTTTCTAGACAGTTAGTCTATCTCCCTTCTGTCTCACATAAAATGTGAATATTTAGTTTATATTGGAGTCCAGCCTCCATGGGTTCATATGTTCCAGGATAGTAGTATGTGGATTAGAAATGTTAGTTAGAGAAAACAGAGATACACAGAAAAAGACAAAGACACAGAATAAAGTCAGGAGGGCAACCCAGTAAACACTGAATTCATCTGTGTTTATTTTCCATATGCTTTATATACCCCAATCCAAAAGAGGGGGAGAGGGTAAGACTTCTTTACCATGATACAAGCAAGGAAAAAAATAGCAATTACCTCTTCAATGCCTTTAAACATCAAGTAAGTATATCTGAGTTAAGTATTTGATGTTTAGGAAGGACATGCCATGACCACATCTTAGGTACCACATCCTGTAGGTAGCCAAACCCTGAGTAAAATATCCTGTCATACCCTCAAAGGAGCAAGAATAGGCCTGAATTCTCTGAACTTCGGTCAAGGTGTAAAAAAATATACTACTATGGGCTCCGACATATTCCCCCTTTTAAAATTTATTTATTAAATCTGGTGCTTCTGGCATAGGATAGATGAGTGTACATGCCTTAGATTGTCTTCTTCCATCCTCCAGACTTATCATCAGTAAATACATTCCTTCATTCACACCCTTTCCTAAGTTGCATGGAGGGAAAAAGATCTTACCCATTACTGACTATCACCCTTTATTTATAAGAAAGGGTTAGGGGAGGGTATATAGTTATAAACCATATACCTCTGAATCAAACTTTCCATTGAAAGTTCACAATTAACCAGATAACCATAGGCAAGTAGATAATTCTTTGTGATATGCAAGTGCCTATGGCCGCAATATCTCCTAATAAAGAGTAGAGGATGATAAAGATGGGATGGCTTATTTAAATTAGTCTAAGATGTATTTAGACGTTTATAGCTCAATCAAAATCCAAATTTGTCTTATTAAACATATCAGACCTAAGGACTCATTGGCATCATATCAAATTTTTCTCAGATAAGCTCAAACCTTTTTTTTTTTTTAACAACAGTAACATCTCCATGCTGAACCAAAGTAGCAACAAATATTATCAGGTCAGAACCATAATTCTACTATGAAAATTAACAATAAACACACAATTTGACAAAACACAATTCTTATAATGTAATTCTAATCAAAAAACATAAAATGTTTCTGTTACTGGTGAGCTAAGAGTCTTTTTCCTCTCCTACAGTCTAATTGCATAAGTTTTACCAGGACTTTTTAGCCTTATTCTCCAGGGAAAGGTGAGTGTGCTATCCACCCATTCTACAGCCCCAGGATGCAGGATAATCAGATGCAATAGGGAGTGAAGTCAAAGCAGGAGCTCAGTTTATTACTGTGAACATCAGCTTGTACAGGTTAAGTGACATCATGTGTTGCGGGGGTACCTCCGGCCAATGAGCGAAAGCCAAGCCGTCTCTCAGCCTGGATGGGCGTCTACTTAGATTTTTCTGTCTCAGCCTCATCTGGTAGCTTTGAGACTATCCTTCAAACTCGAGTCAGGCTTTTCTCTGTACTGCAGGCCTCAAGGTACAGGCCCTGAGATAATTTTGGCCCAACACGTTTGGACTGCTCCAGTCTCTCAGTAGCAGCAAAATCTTTTATTCCATTCCTCTTCATTTTCTGAACTGTAGCTCCAGACATACATTGCCTCCATAATTGTTTTCTATTGCTTTTATCACATTTCTTTCCTACAAAGGGAAAATTTCTGAAGCGCCTGCTTTCCAGAGGTTCCATTTCAACAGCAGATGAATACTCTGCCGGCAAAAGTGAGCTCTTTGTCCACACATAAGAGTGTGGATAAACTGCCAAACATTCAGTTTTTGGTTGAACCCAGAGTGACTGGAACTCACAGAGGTTTGGGAAGGCAGTTTAATAAGTTTGTACAGAAGGTGGGGATAACTAGCCATCATGAAAACCTCTCTTTCATAGATGCGGCGTGATGCCATCAGAGGGCCAGGAGCTCTCTCTCCAACTCTCCTGGCAACGCCTCGGCAACTACTGTGCCATCCGATCTGGTACTCCTCTGCCCCGCACACCACACCAAGTATTCACTAAGCTACCGAGCTTCATTCTCCTCCATGAAGGAACACAAACATGCCCTCATCGGCATATTCAAACAGAATGAGGTCCTTTCCATAATCCAGTGAAAATGTCTTTCCATTCTGATTTAGTGATGGTGCCAGCATTCCAAAATCTATCTATGACAGATAGCTCATAGGCATCTACATTCCGGAAATTCAGAGTATCAAGGGCATGATTTAAGGTATTATGTGGTAACTGAGGGTAGAGTCTCACCTTTGTTTCTTTTGAAGTGTTTTCAAGGAGTCATGGGCACACTCCACATGTCTTTGTGCTTGAGGATTATAAGGAATGCCTGTTATGCTCAATATTCCACTGGGAACAAAATTGCTGAAATGCTTTGCCAATATATGGATCCATTACCCATTTATAATTTTAGGAATTCTCATATATGACAAACATTTTAAGCAATGAGTTATCATATGCATAGTGGCTCCTCCAGTCTATGCAGTGGCCAACAAGAAACCTGAATATATATTGAATGCAACACACACACACACACACCATAATTTGCCAAATTCTTCAATATGAGTAACATTAATTTACTATAAATGATTAGGAGGCAGGCCTTGAGGATTTACTCCAACATGAGGTACATGTAACATTGTGGGCATATATCACATTGCTTAACAATCATACAAGTGATTTCTATTGTTAATCCAAATTATTTTTTTAAGCTTTTACTATTTTGATGATGTAAAACATGTAATCCCTGAGATGCTCAAGCTAAGATAAAGTAATCAACTGAGTAAATTTATCAGCTAAAGCATTACCTTGACAGCGGGCCAGAAAGATTCGAATGTGCCTTAATATGATACACAAAGCATGGCAATTTTCTTTGATGAATGGCATCTTCAATTTTCTGAAATAGTATTTTTTTGGGAACAGTGAGCCCCCAGATCCTGAATTTCTTGTAAACAACTTGTTTTCCCCCTGATCTGAGTGCCTACAGCTGCTCTGAGCACGAGACCCTCAGGAGTTCCTGATGGCAGGAGAGTGGTTTCTGGTGGGTTTGCCTGGGGCGTGGCTAACCCTATGTAAACTGCCCCTGGAGACAATAAAGGGGGCATTCTGGCATCAAGGATGACCTGTGTCTCTCTCTGTCTGTGAGTCTTTGTGTGTTTCAATCTCTAGCCCCTTGCCCGGTTCATGAACGGTATGCCGGTGCATAGAGCACAGACTGGCGTGAGGTGCCACAGTATTTAAATTGACTTTTGCTAGGCCCAATTCAGGGGACAGTTTCTATTGCCTGAAGGGTTTTAAAGATGTAGCACCTGTCAGTATATAAATAAAGTGCATTATTTGTAAAAAGCTGGAATACTACAGCAACAACTTGCAGCTCAACTATTTGAGTTGAGGCCAGATCTGTTTGCACAACATATCTTTTGCCATCAACAAGATATGCTGCTCTTCCATTGGAAAAACATCTGTAAAAAGTAACATGGCCATCTTCACCCTCCCACTCCCCCAAGCTCTCCCCAGTCCTTCTCCCTTCTCCTTCCCCCTCTCCCCTTCCTGCTCCCCTACCTCCCACCTCTATCCCCGCCCCCTGGCTTCCAACTTTTGCTTGATGATCTTGTTTGCTTCCAACTTCCAGGAGGTTCTGTGTATGCTTTCTTTGGGTTCATCTTGCTATTCGGCTTCTCTGGGCTTGTGAGCTAAGTGCTTAGTGTCCTTTATTTTATAGCTAGGGTCCACTAATGAGTGAGTAGATACCATAATCATCTTTCTGGGTTTGGGTTACCTCACTCAGGATAGCGTTTTCTATTTCCATCCATTTGCAGGCAAAATTCAAGATGTCATTGTTTTTTTGCCGCTGAGTAGTATTCTAATGAGTATATAATCCACACTTTATTGATCCATTCTTCCATTGAGGGGCACCTAGGTTGTTTCCAGGTTCTGGCTATTACAAACAATGCTGCTATGAACATAGTTGCACAAATGCTTTTGTAGAAGGGAATAAGATATCTACATTAAGAGAATCATTTTAGGGTTGGCAAGATACTTGGCCCTGGGGATCCCAGGTGTACACGGGCATGTCCCCAGCTAGGTATTCAGGCAGCAGAGGAGAGGGTGCCAGAACTAGCCTTGTACCATAGTCACATTGATTATTATCTTGATTACCATTATAGAAATTTCATCTGATGGATGGAGATAGAGACAGAGACCCACATTCACATCAGAGCAATGGATTGAGCCCCCAAGGTGCAGTTGAAGAGCAGAAGGTGGGAGAAGATGAGTAAGGAAATTAGGACCGTGAGGGGCTGGTCCACCTACTGAGACAGTGTGCCTGAACTAATGGGAGCGCACCAATCCACCTGGACTGGGACTGAATGAGCATATGATCAAACCAGACTCTCTGAATGTGGCGGCGAAAGTTGGCAGATGGAGAACCCATCAACAATGACACTAGGACCTATCTCTTCTGCATGTATTATCTTTTTGAGAACCGAGTGTTTTTGAATGCACTCCTTCCTAGGCCGGGAGGGAGGGGGGTGAGCCTTGGACTTCCAACAGGGTAGGGCACCATGCCCTCTTTCAAGGAAGAAGGGGGAGGGAGGAGGGGTGGGGAGGTAGTGGGAGGGGACCAGGAGAAGGGGAAGAAAGGTAAAAATTTTATTTCTTTAATTACGTTTTTGAATGGAAAAAATAAAACAAAACAATGTATGAAAAAAAAGTAACATGGCATCCTTTAAGGGATGTTTCATTACATTTTTAGGAGAAATAAAGTAATGTACCTGTGCACATTGCAGCAATCGATAAGTTGGAAAAAATTATCAATTTGGCCTACAAATTGGGCAAACATCGCTATTTTGAAATAGCCAATCAACCTGCTGCTTAGTAGAAGGAACATTGATCACATTAGTTTCCCTACCAAAATATCTCCTAGATTCCATCTGGCTTTTCTGTGCTTAGCAAGCTAAGCTATCTTTCTAATCCAAGATGGAGTGCTCTCACTAGCTGACAGGCATCATTTGCAATTTCACAGTCTCCTATCTTAGGATGAATTTGGATTTACACAGATGCTTGGCTGGGCAGAGCAGCTCCCTGAGGTTGCAAGGTCTCATTAATTCCTTCAAATCCTGTGTCAATCTCCATTCTCCAGATTTATTTTCAACCCCCAAAGTAGGAGAATCCCTGCATCCTCTATTCTGCTAAAAGCTATTGATCTACCCATACAGTCTTGTTGTCTTCAAGGGTCATGCTGACTTCCAGCCATGCCCTGTCAGCTGGCACTGGGCACTGCCTTCCAACCTTTGCTCTGCAGAGGAGTGCTCTCCATTCTGCCTGAGACCAGGGACCCAGAGGTTCCAGTTCATCCATGCTCATTGGGCCAGGGAAGGGGGCTAGCCATGCTTTCTGTGGCTCAGCAGTCCCACTGGAGGTCAGCAGGTCATTGGTGGTGGCAGCTGACAAACTTAGCTGCCACACAGGCTCCCAGGTGCCTACCATTGCTGGAGTTCTGAGATCATAGCATCCACTACCCGGCTGACTGGGAACTTAGGTAGAGCTACTCCATTTTCATTATTCCTACTTTCATTTCCCCCAGCTCTGGAGCAGACAGGCTAAGCTAAGCCACTTTCTGCCTGATTAGAACGAAGTCACACCTTCACACCCTGGGCTCTGTTCCATGGCTCCATTGCTCACTAAGTAGTTGTCTCTGAGGTTTCAGGACCACAGTGTCAACAGGAGGGCCTCAATGGAAGCATGGGTAGGGCTGCAAGCTTGGCTTCTCCAAGTCCTGGAGCAGTCCGTAATTGGCATGGCTGCACCACCAGGGTGAGGAGGGAGTGGAATATTTACACTATTTATAAATTCTAAAAATTTCTACATTTGTTTCTGCTCCACCCCACCTCCTTTGGCTATCAATGTACAGACTGTTGTCTACTCTTTCCTTGTCCCAAAACTACAATTTTTATATATAGTTTTTTTTTCTCTCAATATTCACTGCATTTTCTGATTGGAAGTGTCACCCCAGCCCCTGGCCTGGAAGTTGCCTTGGTCAGGACTCCAACTCCCAGCCTGTCAAGCATGGCCTCCCCCCCACCCAGGGAAGGTCGGGACCACCCCCACTGGCTATTTAGGCTCACACTGGAAAAAGGAATATGTGTTTTTTTGTCTGTGTTCTCTCTCTCAACCCTGCCCCCTCTGCCAATGCTCCCGGCTACCTGAGCGTGAGGCATTTATTAAATGTGAGCATTTTTGATTTGGTCTAATTTGGTCTGATTGGAGTTATTTTGTGGAGAGGCTCTTCTTAAAGATTATTTCTAACAGATGGAGGGGTCCCACCAAAAGGGTCCATTTTTCCCAAGGGCCCAGGGCCTAGGGCAGAGTGCTGGAAAAAGCCCTTCCTGCATGCCCTCTCCAACAGGCAAGATTGGCTTCACTCAGTGAATTCCCCTTTTAAAGTGCATGGCTAGTAGATTTCCCCGAGTGAACCATTTGCTTTTTGGGCTTTTGCTGAAGTCAGAGTCCATGGCAGAAGCCTGACCCATGTGGCAGAAGCAGGGAGCTTCAGCTGAGGTGAAGGGATGCCTGCCATTCGATTTTCACAGCCCCATTTTTGGCTCAAGAGCTGTCCCAGTAGACATATGGTGAAAGGCTTGAGTCACCCAGGCATGTGCTTCTAATGGTTTCTTGCAATTCCAAGCTGATTTATTTTTTTTCCACATTTAATTTTTTATTATTGCATTATAAATAGTACCATTCAAAATTTACACCTCCTCAGCTCCTCCCATTTCCCTCCCGCTCCCCCCTCCCCCTCCCCTTTTCCCCTCCATTCCTAAGAGAGGGCAGGTTACCCTGCCCTGTGGGAAGCCCAAGGCCCTCTGGCCTCCATCCAGGCCTAGGAAGGTGTGAATCCAAACTGACTAGGATCCCAAAAAGCCAGTACATGCAGCAGAATCAAATCCCAGTGCCATTATCATTGGCTTCTCAGTCAGTCCCCATTGTCAGTCATATTCAGAGAGTCTGTTTTGATCACATGCTCGTTCAGTCCCAGTCCAGCTGGCCTTGGTGAGCTCCCACTAGATCGGGCACACCATCTCAATGAGTGGACGAATCCCTTGCGGTTCTGACCTCTGTGTTCATCTTCTCCCTCCTTCTGCTCTTCAACTGGGCCTTGGGAGCTCAGTCCAGTGTTCCAACGTGGGTCTCTGTCTCTATCTCCATCCGTCGCCGGATGAAGATTCTTCTGCTCTTCGACTGGACCTTGGGAGCTCAATCCATTGCTCTGATGTGAATGTGGGTCTCCGTCTCTATCTCCATCCATCAGACGAAATTTCTATGGATGTGATCAAGATATTCATCAGTGTGACTATGGGACAATGATAGTTCCGGCACCCTCTCCTCTACTGCCCAAGGACCTAGCCGGGGACATCCCCGTGGACACCTGGGATCTCCTCTAGAGCGAAGTATCTTGCCAGTCCTAAAATGACTCCAATAATGTAGATATCTTATTCCCTTCTCCAACATCCACCTTTCCTCCATCTCCATCCTCCCACTCCCCCAATCTCTCCCCAGTCCTTCCCCTCTCCCCTCTCCTTCCCCCTCTCCCCTCCCGTCGCCCCCCAACCCCCACCTCTAGCCCCACCCCCGTATTCCCACCTTTTGCCTGGCAATCTTGTTGATCCAAGCTGATTTCTAAAACACCTTTAGATGACCTTTTACAAAAATCCTTTTAAATTGGGGCTATCTAACTTAAACCAAACAAAGCTCCATAACCCCTGGCTTCTGGCTGCGCACTCCCACCGCCCCCCCACTTCCGATTCTCCTCTGCAGCCCACGGTTTGTCATGCCCCGACTTTCATTTCTCTGTAGCCCACGAGACTCCAACACCAGGCAGAGAGGTGCAGCCAGCTCCTGTTCCCTTCTGGATTCAGGGATCAAAACCCCGAATCACTTTTTATTGGCTGAGGGCTATGGAGGCCTTTGCCCATTCCTTCAGAATGGCGCTCTCCCATCAGTTGTTTGCTATGCCTCCCTGGCCTCTGCTACCTTCACAGGATCCCTCTGGGACTCTCTACAGTGGATCCGGGTTCCCCCTGCCCTTCCACTTTAAATCTGTACGGATTTTTCGTCCTTATGTTTCTATTCCCTCTTGCAGCATCTGCTAGTCTGGTCCTTAATGGGATAACCTCTTTCTGGCTTTTGCTGTCTGCCTATGCCAGAATTTTGTACTTTATTTGCCTCTCTGTTAGAATAATGTGGCCACAGTATGTGTAATGTTATAAATGTTTCTGTGTGCACATGTGTTTAAGATTCTTTGACTTATTAAATATTCCTCTTAATCTTCTTACATTTACTAGCATTGGTAAACTGTAACTAATTGAATAAAATACATGTCTAAATTTAGTTTATATACCCAATTTAAAATAACAGATAATGGTACACTGACTCTCAAGTTCCTTTACAGATCTGAGAATATGGCATTTAACAAAAAGAGCCTCTTACACAGGGACATGCCAGCTTTTTCAGCACCCTTTAGCTCCTCCAAGAAGACTCATGGTTCCTTCCATCTCCAGCTTTGCCTTTAGGTTTGGTAGTGCCACCCACACAACAAAAAGGGCCTTCCACCTCTTCAGCTTCCTGGATGCTTCACTCGGGGAATTGATCTGCTCATCCTACAAGACAGGTAAACTAAATCTTCCCCCCACAGGAAAAATTTTTGGGTGTCTTGTACTCAGCAGCTAACACTGTTTCTAAGACTGGTGTTCTCCAAGGATCAAGGAGAATATTTGGGATTGCCTGCGTGGCTAAAAAAAAAAAAAAAAAAAAAAATCTGTCTTATTTTTTTGCTCATTTATTGCTCCCAGATCTGTCTAATGGCATTTGAAGGTGCTGGTAGCTCATTACTTTATTTGTGAAGTTTCCTGCTAAAATACAGACAGGTATGCCTCTTTAACAGGCTTCATAGTTCAAGATTAACAGATTTCAGGTGTATAAAACCTAACAGTCTCCAGAGCCTTTTGCTAACTCCAGCCAGTTTCAAGCATATTTTCAGGTCATTTGTGCTGCCTGGGCCAAGACCAACTCACAACGTGCTCTCCAGACAATGCCAAGCACCTGCAACAACTCCTGGGACTTCACCATTGATACAAACTCTCCTAGATCAAGGGCACCTGCCAACTAAAATCTGGTTTTATCTTCTATTTTGTCCCATCCCATAGCTAGCCCCATTTCATAGGGCCAATAATAACAATAATTTTTTTTCTCCTAGCCATCTTCCTTCTCATCTCCCTCAGAAACCAGCTGCCTGAGGACTCCAGGATGACAGCAAACAGGATGCTGCTCCAGCCACACCATTCGCTGAGCATGAACACACCAACTCCCAGCTCTCTCCTCTTCCACCTCGCCCCATGGCCACAGGAAGTACCCAGACTTAGCCAATGCCCCTATATCCAAGTACTCTGGGATGTTTGATTGAAAGTGAGACCCTACTCCTCTGACACCTCCATATCCAAGAAGTGTGGGATGATTGGAAGTGTAACCCCAACCCCTGGCCTAGGCCTGGGAGTTTCCTTGGTTCGGACTCCAACTCCCAGCCTGCCAAGGGCTGATCCCTCCCTGGGGAGGGTCAGGACCATTCCCACAGGCTATGGTTTGTTCTGGATAAAGGAATGTGTGGTTTTGGGTTTTCAGTGGGTTCTCCCTCTCTGTCTTCCCCCCACCATGCTCCCAGCCACCCAAGAACATGTCATTTATTAAACGTGATCATTTTTGATTTGATTTGATTTAATTTGGTTTGATTGGAGTTATTTTGTGTCAGTGGAGAGGCTGTTCTTAAGGATTATTCCTAACGCTTTCCACATTTATTATTTATTTGACAACTCATTTTTCATTACTACACCTGCGGTGTCTTAAACATGTGTGGGGTCCATCAAATTCTCTACCTGTACCACTGGCGACGTATCTTGGCACCATCTGTCAATGTCCAGCCTCAATGGGTTTCTATGTTCCAGGGTAGGGGCATGTGAATTAGAAATGTTAGATGGAAAAAGAGAGAGAGAGATACAAAATAAAAGACAGGGACAAATAATAGAGTGAGGAGGGCAACCAAGTGAATACTGAGTTCGCCTGCATTTATTTTCCATATGCTTTATATACATCAATCTAAAAGAGGCGGGAGAAGGCAAGACTTCTTTATGATGATACAAACAAAAAACAAAGTAATTACTTGGTTAATACAAGAAGCATCAGCTAACTGCATCCTCAGTTAATTACTTTGTTGTTTAGGAAGGATGTGCAGAGACTACATCCTAGGCCAAGCATCCTGAAGGTAGCCACACCCTGGGCCAAATCTCCTGTCACAACCTTGAAAGAGCAAAACCAGACCTGAATTCTCTGACCTTTGGTCAAAGTGGAATGAATTCAAAGTGGACTCTGGCAAGTTTAGTTGGATTTTATAGGCTCCGATTTGCCCTG
Source organism: Ondatra zibethicus (assembly GCA_004026605.1). Lineage (NCBI taxonomy): Eukaryota > Metazoa > Chordata > Mammalia > Rodentia > Cricetidae > Ondatra > Ondatra zibethicus. Next base: position 60,029 of record PVIU01006640.1, read on the forward strand.
CCTAACATTATTATTTTTTTTGAGATCTAATAAAACTTTAAGGTAAAAATTAATAAAAGCTAAAATAAAAAAAAAAATAGACATGTCAAATGGTTAAGGTAGCTACCATTGCTTTCTTTAAGCCCTAATTCTGAACTCCAAACTTCCTTGAGTTTCTCTGCTCCATTTTCACTATATTATTTCAGCTAGCTCACATTTTTATATTCTTTAATTTACGTTTAATCTAAGTATTTTCTAAAATGTACACCTTAAAATTTTGGTTGAAAGTTTAGGAAATATTTTACCTTTTGCTTTTGTATATTCTCAGAAATAACTCAATTTTTATAAGGTTAGCTGATGGAAACTTGTATTTTTAATAATATCTGTAACCTGATAAATGTCTCATCATACAACTTTGGGATATTTTTTAATAAATTTTAAAAAGATAATATGAATTCACCTGTCCAGACTTACATAATCAGGCATTCTCTATACAATTAAAGAATTCTCTTGACCTTAAGCGGTATATTGAAGAAGTAGAATCCTTAACTGAGCCTTATCCTGAGGTCTTATGGAACACTGGGTTTCTAACTTTGTTTCTCCTTCAGTATACATTTAATACCCCCTATTTATGTGATAAAATAAAGATGTAATGAGCTCAGCATGAAATTCTGTTAATAATATGGATACCATTAAATTAAATATGTGTGATATTCAACCAAAGATATTTTAGATTTATTCAACATTCACATTCCCTTTCACTCTGATTTCTAAAGTATCATGAAGCCAGCATCAGGACAATTATGAGGACAAAATTATAAGGTTAATATAGAAATGCATGATTTTCTTCATGATATATATATATACATATATACAAATATATATGTGTGCATATTTATATATATGCACACATTACAAAAACAGACATAAAATCAGACATTTGAAATTTTTCCCAAAGCATTTTAATGCATGAACACTTCATAAGAACCCACTCAAAAATGTAGAAAGGACTTTAAAAAGTAGTGGTTATTAAATGTTATGTTTTATTACATTCCTATTAAAATGTACCTCTAGGCAGCATTGTGTTAGGAAGGGTTTGGATTTAAAGGAACTGTAAACTATTGCAAGAATTGGAAAGAGTGGAGGAACCAGAAGTTATGGAAGACACTAGAAAAAGAAGGCTTCCTAAATCAACCAAAAAAAAAAACACATAAAAACCACACAGAGATTAAAACAGAAATCACAGGACCTACATGCATCTGGACCAGGTCCTCTTTGTATATATTATAGCTTGCAGTTTAGAATTTTCATGGGACGTGTGAGTGTTTGAACAAGTATGTCGCTAATGTGCCTTTCCTTGCACTCTTTTCCTTTTGTTGTCTTGTCCAAAGTCAGTGCAATGGTTTTTGTATTATCTTATTATATTTTATTTTGTTACCTTTTGTTTTTATCTCTTAGAAGGCTGTTCTTTTCTAATGAGAGATAGGAAGGGATTGGATCCATGTGGGAGGGCAGGTGGGAGCGAAGTGGGATAGTAGAGGATAGGGAAACTAAAATTGGCATTTGTTGTGTGAGAAAAGAATTTATTTTCAATTAAAAGGCTATTTTTTTCTTCTCACACAAATTTGAAATATAAATTTGTCAGAATATTTCTCTTGGTTAAGACTGTATGTTGTCTATGGTCTGGGTTTTAGGATGCTACTAGAAGTATCAAGATAATAGAAAACTGTTCCTACAGGAAGCATTAATTAATTGTTGCTGGCCTCCACTCTGGGTTCCCTTGAGTGATCTGGATTTTTATGATCCTTTTAAAAATTGTTATTCCCCATCTTAATTTTCTATACATATTTTAGTTACTCTCTATATTTTAATTGCAGCTATTAAGACCACATATCACCAATATTTTAATTAACAGAAGCTCCACACTGAGAAGAAGAAGGTCATCGAGAACACAGATTTCAAAGAAAAAAATTAATGCTTCATATTTAAGAGGGAATATTTGGCCCAACATTGCTGTACTAAACTAATGAGAGAAGCACCCTGTTATGCACTTAACATTGGCACTCATTTAAAAAATAGTGTTTCTCAGATGTTGGAGAAATGCTACAACCTCATGTTTTTTTAAGACAGGTGAATTAAACATATGGAAAATACACTTATTCAATTTTACTGTTGTTAATTAAACCTTGATATGAAAAAATATTTCTTTGACTTACATAGTATATGTTACATTTTTCCTCCTATACAAAAGATACAACGTTTAAAAAAATAGTCAAGTTTTCAAAATAATTGTGAAATTTTACCCACCACAAGATACACATTTTGATTCCTAGTACAGACTTGCTTATGCAAATGATAGCTAGTAAAACAGTTAACTGACATCGAATTACCTGAAGAAATGTTTATAGTCAAGAAGTGAGTTTCTGATATTTATTTGCTCTCCAGTAAAAACTATTGACTCTGATTGATATGTTAGATTGTTAAAGTATCATTCTGTTCTCAGTTATTTATTACCTTCTTTCATTTTTTTTCCAGAAGTTTTGAATAGTTTCATTGCCATTCATATCTTTGGTATATTCAGTTCACATGATCTAAATAAGTGAAACTTTAAGTACATAACAATTATTAGACTTTTGAATCACTGCTACCTGAAACACAAGAAAATTAGATTAAATCTTCTGAAATCCAGGGACAGAATAAAACTAGAAGGATTATCTAGTTTGGTAGAACAAAATGAATTTCAATTTGTTTCTGGATTTCAGATTTAATCATTTGGGGGGATGGCAGTGTGGAATGGAGAAAGTCCCCATCATGGTGACCAGGAATCACAGCAAATGCAAGGCAGAAAGGAGCTAGGGAATAATTAGTGTTCAAACTATGTTGACAATGAACTACTTCCTCCAACTAAGTCCTTACACATATCAAACACAGTCTATCTCCCAAAATGTCCTCATGTCATGAATCAAAGGCTCAGTCTACCCACTAGAATGGGGCTATCATGAGCTAATGATATCTTAAAACTATTAGTGGTGCATACACAGGTGTGCTTGTCTACAAATCAATGCAATTCTTAACCCAATAAGCATTACAATCAAAATAGATGATTAAAGGCTCTTCATGGTATTATTTTTGTTTTTGTTGTTCTTTATTTTATGTGTAGAAAAGTCAAAGATTTCTCACTTATATTTAATAGATTTTGTTTCCTTTGCTTTAAATGTTGGCCCCAAAGTTATTTTTATGTAAGTCCTACTTGTCATGCCCATAACTTAATTACTTTCTTTTATTCAAAATTTTGACTATAAACTTTCTTGGATTTCACTGATTGCTTTTTTTGCTGATTTATTTTGTTTAGATTATCTTGCCTATTTTTATTTATTCACACATATGATTTGAATATACCTTCCAAAATTAAATATTTATAGATTAGGACATATGTTGTCCATTACTGTTTCTAAATCTCCTTTTCCACTGGAAGATGTTTCAAAACCTCAACTTTTGTAGGACAATGCTCTTGTACACTATAAAGATTTGTCAAAATGTATAGGTTTTAAAAATTGCTGATTGGATAGTAGCCAGGCAGGAAGTACAGGTTGGTAACCAGACTAGGAGAATTCTGGGAAGAGGAAAGACAGAGCTCAGATGCAGTTGCAAGACAGATGCAGGGGAAGTAATATGAGAATGTCTTACTGAGACAAGCTACAAAGCCATGTGGCTAAACATTGATAAGAATTATGGTTTTTTTTAAGTTGTAAGAGCTAGTTAGTAATAAGGTTGTACCATAGGCTGAACAGTGGTAAATAATACTAAAGCTCTGCGTGTTTTATCAGAAACTTGTGGGCAAAGCAAAGCCCCCATTTACACTAAACAATAAAGACTGTCAGGGATTTAGCAAATACATAAAGAAACATAAAATAGGAAAGGAAATGAGTATAGATACAGAGGAGGAAATTTTAGGTCAAGAAATAATATACTTATATCTTACATGACAAATAACTTTCCATGCAAAATGAAAATGCATTGCATATATAAAAATTAATTCTATGTAAAATATATTTGGGACATATTACTTGAAAATTGATAAAATGCTATCTCATATTATAAACACATTAATTAAAAGAACTCACTGCAAGTGTGAGCTATGAGAACATTCTAACACAGAGAATCCTTTAGATAACATTTATCTTTGGTGGGAGGAAAACTCTGCTTCTTTGTAATGCACAAAAATAGAGATAACGGTAGTACCACCTTCTTAGCCCTAGAAATTAAAACTGTTACAATGTGTTAAATATTGGGAATGAAATCTGTACAGTTATCAAAACATGTAAGATACCAGTACTTTTTCCAGAGAGAAAGTGACTTTCTGTATTGAAGTTCTTGATCTTTCGATAGTGGTACAATGTTATCACACTAATATTTCTTACTCCAAACAACAACCATAATAGTCAGATAATTTAGAATTAATATTAGATTGAAAGCCTTTTGCAGAGTTTTTTTTTTGTTAACTTGAAGCAAACATGAAAATGGGAAATAGAATTATATGCTTGATACAAGGGAATCACATTGTATGAGACATATGATAATAAAAGTTTAGCTCTAAGAATATGTTACGGTATCTCTGGGACAAGAGGACTAAATACAAAGCAGAAAGTTGAAGTAATTTTTGCTTAATATCCAAGGGATGAAGTTTGAGAATGCTAATTTGTAAAAAAATTAAATAAAATATGTATTAAGAAAGAAAATGTTTCATCCCCACAGAATGTATATAAATTTCCCTGAGACTGGTGCATGTGCCAGAAACTTTCCAAATAGCCAAGAGGACGGAGGTACATGTCTAAAATAACGAACCAGAATCTTCGATGATGTCCATTGTTTGGGATATGTTAATGCTCAATTGCTATGAGTTCAGAGAAGTGTACACACTACTCACCATTTATTATGACATAGAGTATCCCAATTAAAATGAACTCAGACAGAATACGTTTCTGTGTATAAAGCTAAGAAAATAGAAACAGGTAAGAAGTAGGTCAATTTTCATGTATTGGAGCATATTTTTACTATAAACTGGTTGATGGAAGTTGGTCAGGGAATAAATTGTGCAGAACAGAGGTTTCTATGCATGTTGACCTTTCAAGTTTTCTAACTAACATTCTGGATATTAATTTCAGGTAAAATTGCTGGATATTAAAGTAGTAGTCCTAATGGGCAAAGTATGCTAGAAGTAGTAATATAATTGGTATTAGTGCCCTCCTAATTTTCAAAAAGAACCTTTGCTAAACTACATGTTTGAGCTATCTTAATATTTAACTCACTGGAGTTGTGCAGTTAAAGGAGACAAATGAGTCAAGAACTCTTCATCTCTATCTCCACAACTGCAGAACAGATTTCAATTATAAATATAGGCCTATATGTTCATTTCTAGTAAAATATTATTTCAGTTTCTTTTCTAGTGCTGTGATAAGACACCATGACTAAGGCACTTTATAGAAGTAAAGGTTAATTAGGGGCTTACAATTTATGAGAGTTCGATCATGCAGGTAGACCATGCATTGTGCTGCAGCATCTATTTTTGCTGCGACTTGAGATGGCACCTTGCCTCCTGAATTACATTTGCATGAGATTCCCTTGGTTATTGTTTTTTAGGAGGAGAAAATCCATCAGACACTTTCTTGTTCCAAGATGGAATCTTAGCTGTCTAGATTCTTGCTCTGGTGGTACCATTTATTTATTCCATTTCAAATTTGGACTAACCTTTACTAAAACATTTAAATTTTATGGTACTCCCTTTCAATTCAAACTGCGTATTTCATATTTCTTTTCAACATTCTTGTTCTTTTTCATTGTAGACCTTCATAGAATGATTACTGATAACCACATGGAACAGTCAATATCAGGCTGTCTTGAAATCTCTTTTGCCAAGAATATCACTCCATTATTTTTAAGTTTTTCATTAGACATGTTCTCAGGAGATGGGCAAAGCGCAGTCCCATTGTTGGTGTAAATATCACTAGACTGAAATCTAACCCAGTTGTTAATGTTGTTCCCTTCTGAAACCATTTGAGAAGGGCCTCTACACTCCATTTTTTTCTCAGAACTATTATCTTCTAAATTCCTAGTAGGACATCTCATTAAGCTCGATTTACTCTGTTAAACTGTTATCTATTTTCAAATTCTTAGTCATTCATATTTCCTACACAAGTCAGGATGGTCAGCTTGTCAAAGCAACATTCTACTCCCACTAACAACTTCTGTAGGCTAGGGCATTGGATGTGGGAATGAGAATATAGTGTAGATTTCGGAGGATGGGTAGAGAACAGCACCATATGAACTCACCAAAGTAGACCCTGGTTTAAGATGTGAAAATATTAAGTATTTAAATGCCAAAAACATGCAAACAGATAGACAATATAAAATCATACTCAAGAACTTTTAAGTAAGAAAGGAAAAAATAATCTGTGTAACTGTGTGTGTGTGAATTTGTGTGTGCTTGTGTGTATGCACACACATTCCTTTGCTCTCAGTAAGAATGAGTCAAATTTTGTTGATATAATAAAGCATATTAAGAAAAATGATATGCTATTATCAGTTTACATAGTATATTATACCTAAATAAGTCAATACTTTATCATGATGAAGACTCAATATAAAGTTGAGACTTAATAGGTTATCTTACAGAGTTCGCTGTGACAACTTACTGCTTACTATGCACTTAATGATAAAATTTCATTCTAATGTATAGAAGTCAGAGATGTTTTTTCTTATTATGGCATTTAGCAACATTCTACTACAGATGCAGTTAATGAAAGTCAAGAAAATAAATTTATAATGTTTAGATAGTAGAAAGTAAAAGTCTTAGTTTTATGGTTATTAAACATTTTTAAAAAGTAAATTTGTAAATCGTAGGTCCATCGATATGGCTTATTAAGGGAAGAAATCTATTTAAAACCTATAATTCCAGATGGGTTAGAGCCTATCATGGAGAGAGGAAACTAATAGCATGCATCAGGCATAGTGGCATACACAAAAAAAACTGAGAGATTATTGAAAGTGCAGCAAGGTATCTCCTCAAAGCCTGCAATCAGGGACTTTCTTCTAACAACAAGGTCACACATTATAATCCTCCCTAAACAGGGCCACCAGTTAGAGATGATGCATTCAAATTTTTGAGCCTTAGGGGACATTAAAACCACATCTAGTCAGCAAATTATTTTCTTAGTAAACACAATATTCCAAGTGAGGCACCCAGGGTTCGCATAAAAAGAGCCTGGTATGCAGGGCAGTCTTATAATTCCTGTTTTGGGGTAACAGCTACAGGAGGAGCCCAAGAGTCTACTTGGTCTTCCAGCCAAGTTTGGCAAGGTTTAGCCTAGAAAGAGACCTTGCCTGAAGAGAAGAGGTAGATGACATCTGAGGCAAAACAACAGAGATTGTCTTCTGACCACATCACAAAGGAGGAAAGATGTGAACATACAAGCTCATCCACACAAATGAACATGGAAACACATACACAGGTTAAACACAGATAATACCAAAGAAGTTTCGAAAATTGTATAGAGGGAGGTAAGTGAATACTACTTGAAATAAAGAGCAATGCTGGTAACTTAATTGTATTTCAATACCTGTAAAAAAAAGCTAGGCTAATAAACATAATTTAGACCACTGCTAGAATAGAATCAAAGTAATACAGTGGGCAAATTATATCATTTGGATAGCTTATGGTGCTGAAACTATTGAAAATCCATATAAAATAAAAAAGGAAGCATGAACTGTATGAGCAACAAAGACAAATCAAGTTTAGATAGATTCTAGACCAAAATTTAACAGTTGAAACCATGAAATAATTTAGAGAAATACAAAGCAGCTGATCTAAGATGGTGTGATAGGTAAAGCAGAAGCACTGTGTGTTCATTGAAGGATGCCAAGTGATTATTGCTCCAGTAGGGATGAAGTTCAGTAGCATAATGCTTGCCCAGCCTGTGTGATTGTGTGATACCCTGAATTCAATTCCCAGGATCAAACAAACACCAATTAGGAATAGATGTACATACACACACACTCACACATATACACACACATACATTTATATCCATATGTATGTATGTCTATGCACATATATATGTATTTATATAATATATGTGAACAAATACATTTATGTGTATGGATGTATCTGTACATATATGCATATGTATATATTTGCATAATCTATTCAGAACTCTCTTTCAATAAATCCAATATTAAAGTAATAAAACATATAAAAGTCTTGAATAGACACTTGATAAAGGGTTGAATACATATGTACCATATGCAATGGAATGGATGTCCAATGTCAATGAGCTACTAGTAGTTTGTGTGAGTATTTTGGCAAACAGCTTAGCAATTATTTCATGGAAATTAAAAGCCAGTTATCAACTAGACATGAAATTATTCTCCAATGTATTTTCTAGGAAAATGAAAAAAATGTGTCAATGCACAGAATTCAATATATTCAGACTTGGTATAATAACTTTAATTACCAAAGTCATTTAAAAATATCCATCAAAATATGAAAGTATATTCTACTGAGACAGACTATTGTTGTAACCATTCAGCAATGAAGAAGAGCCATCATTCAATTAATGAGAAGGGTAGATTAATTTCAACTCCCTATGCTTAATAGAAGACGGCAGGCACCGAAGTACACATTTCCTCTGACTCATGCTCCATGATATAGTATATTGAACTTCTATGACAGGTAAGTCTTTTCTTCAGTGTTAACAGTCAGAAATTTGACCACCTGTGTTGTTATATAAATGATCATTTGCTAAGATAACAGAGTAATAAATTTTAAAGGTAACTGGCAGAAAATTTCAATTTAAAGCAAATTTGCTGCTTTTATTTTAATTAGCATAATATAAATTGACACATATTTTTCCAAGGTCAAACAAACTAAATATTAGCTATCAGTGAACTTTCTCTAAGTGAATTTATAACTGAAAAATTAATAAAGTCATCACTTCTCCACACTTAAAATAGATAAATGATAAGTGAAGATAATATGATGATCATATGTACTGTTTCAAGACCATTCATGTGAATTTTTCTTACAACTAAATGAAAACATAGTCCTCAGATTAGAATGGTTTGTAGAACATTAATCGGAAAAAAGAAAGAAAGTAAAGGAACTACATATTTCAAAACATTGTGATACATTTTTTTTAAGTGAAAGGGGAATTAATAAAATTCAGCAAAGTGAAGATATAATTAACCAAAAAAGAAGTAAAAATCAGACTAACTTCAGGATTATCTTCAATATTTGGATCAAGAAGATAATAAGTGTTAAGTATGGGGGGGACTTCTGCATAATAATAGAACTCAGACTACTTCAGCAAGAGGCAGCCTGCTTAGTACATTTGAGTCTCTTCTAGCTTACATAGCAAGGTCTTGTCTAACTAAGTAAGATGTCTCTAGAAATAAAGGAAATAAATCATCATTTAAAGGTATTTTTATTCTAACATTGAGAATGGATATAACAAATAATAGAGTATTCTATAAAACATTTTTACAACACTACCTGAAGATCCAAGGAGCCCATGTTCCAATGAATTAAAAAATAAAAATAAATCCAGTAGAGACAAAGTATCTATGAGTAGAATTGATAAATAAATATAATTATGAATTCTTTAAAAGTGAAGCACTTAAAAGAATAAATAAGATTTTAATTTATGCATGTGTATATACTAATATAGAAGGAAACTACAGAAGATGTAAGTAGAGGGGGAAGGATAAATTTTGTGACTTGTGTGGGTAGTGTTTACTAGTTCAAAAATGTCTGTTGTCGTGCTCAGGTTTGGGAGTAATAGAAACTCCGAGTATCAGTGGGTTCAACAAGGAATGTATTTAGCGATCTCATCTGACGGTTGACAGTAAGATACCTTATTTATATTTGTCTGCTAGATTCTCCATAAAACTACTGAGATCTAAACAGAAAAACACAGAAACAAAGATTAGTTTGTGATTGAGAGGTTTATGTGTGTAATAACTGGAGACTATGGAAAACCTGCAGTGTCTTTGCAGTCCAATCTGCTGTCTGCAGGCCCAGGAGAGGCAGCGACACAAATCCTAGTCAGAATCTGCGAGTCTAAGAGCAGAAGCAGTGCTGCCCAAGGGGAGACGGAGGCAGATACCTCCGCTCAAGGACAAGGGCAGCTTCCACCTTCCTCCACCACTATGCTCCAGTTAGCGCTTTGTTTAGACACTGCTCATCTGTATTAGTGAGGGCAATCTGATTTTATACACTTTATAGAGTCGAAATATTTTCACAGACATACAAAGAAATAAAAAAAATTCCAAGTGTCTTAGTTTCTCTTCTTGTTGCTGTGAGAAAATACTTTTATAAAACTAATTAAGAAAGGGGATTTATATTGATTTATATTCTAGGGTACACAATGGTGGGAAACGAAAGCTACAGGAAACACAAACAAAATGTCAACATAATTACCCCCAGGCATTCCTTTAAACCCATCTCCAAAGTGATTCAACATTCTATCAAGGTGGCAGTTAATATTAACCCTTACGTTAGGTAAAGGGGCTTCCAGCAGCCCAGTGAAATTAATATGGCAAAATAAGCATCATACTGGATCTATGTTATGCAGTCTTTGTAGAGAGTACAAGGAAGTGATAAAAGAAAAATTAACATGTTTCCAAACATAGAGGCAGTTATTTGTCTAAACTTAGCTAACTATAACATCAAAATAGATAGCAGTACGTTAAATGCTACTGAATAAAAAATTAATTGTGATTGTACATTAAATAATAAAAGTGAATTGCCATAGTTATAGCTCCATATTGCTCTATATTAAGTAGCTTAAAAATAAATTTTTATTATTAACATAATGGCAGCCAGAAGTTCAAGATCAGTGTCCTCATGTTTGAATTATTCTTATTCTGGCCTACTTAGCATATTGAGGTAATCTTTTCTCTCTGGCTTCACATGTTCCCCCCTCCTCATTTTATGCAAAGGTCATGTGCTAATTTCACATTACAGAAAGCTAAGATTTAACCGTGTGAGCTCTATTCCTATTGATCTAGTTTTAATTATTTCTTTCCTAAAATTTTAGCATCAAAACAGTCATACTCTGAGGTGATGGCACTAGGAATTTCATGCCTATATTTTAGGAAGACAATATTCAGCCAATAACAGATGAAAAGAGATCATCTTTAAGAGAACTGGATGCCAATTAAGAGAAGGAACGATGCAACTGATTTTGATATTATCAATAATGTGAGGCTGACAAACAGGGCTCAAAGGATCTGAGAAAAGATTATTGGCCTATTTCATAATAGTAATAAAAACAGTTCATCTCATTACAATATGTACCTGTTGGTGAAGATATTTTTATATGCTAGCATGTTTATGTAATTGAGGTCAGTAACATCTGTGGTGTAAATGTCGTCAGCATCCACTGTCAGTGGTGCATTGAGAAGAATATAATACCGTGTTGGTATTCTGGAGACAAAGACATCACTTAACCAAGTGTGGGGAATCATAACTAGGAGACCAGGGCAAAAGCATCATGAAAAATTTAATCCATCTTGAATGACACAGTAAATATCAAGCCAATCTGAATTTCAGATACTACTTTCTGATCATGAGTGTGGTCATATGAAAACACCTTATGGGGCCATGTCCTTAAAACAGATTGTAGGAGTATAGAATCATAAAACTTATAGTGATGAAGAACAGAAAGGTTTTTTTTTAAAGTAGAAGGAAATGGAAGAACACAAGATAACTTAATGAAATCTATACTCTGAGATGGGCATTTGATCTGTCAGGAAAAATCCCTTATTGAGATAATTGAGAAGTATGAATTAGGTTCTTTGAATGGGATGGCAGAAGCAATGTTGTTTTATTTAACTTGAAAGTCATAGGGAGGTTATACAGAATTATCTGTATAACCTGTAGTTTGGGAGAAACACTGAGATATTGAGAATCTTCTGTCAAAGAATTAGGAAAGGGGACTCATCAATAATCTAACTGTTTGCGGGTGTGCGAGTGTGTATGTGTGAGACAGAAAGAAAGAGAGAGAGAGATAGAGAGAGAAAGAGAGAGAGAGAAAGAGAATGGAAAGTCATGAATAACAAACAATGTTGACGATCAGTGAGTGGGATAAAAATTTTGCATTATATTTGAAATATCATGAGTTTTCCCTTTTAAAAGTAAAACTAGTCAGTATTCTTACTGTTTACTCTCAAAATCCCAAATTTATCAGTTAAGCCAAAGGAAGCTTAAATTACTATGTTGGATTGCTTAGGGTAACTCAGTAACTTCTGATTTGTTGTCCAGTTTCTTCCTAATTGCATTAATTGAACCAAAGTTAAGCATATTTCATAAATTATTAATTAAAGTTTTACATTAATTATATAACCATTGAAGTTGATGGGATGCCAGTATTGTCAGGCCTTGGCTTAGAAGTAATGTAAAAAAATTTGAGCTTCCATAAGTGTAATAAGTTCATTAGTAAATGTGCCAGAAATCTTAATTATTGGATTTAAGCACTTCATCCATTGTTCAGAATGGATAAGAGAATTTTTTGGTTCTAATTATGCTATATGCGTTTAATGAATTCATTTCTATGAAGGGTTTACTTTGATAAAATAAGCCAAATAATGCTTTATTATCTTATTTATGGTACAGTTTTAAAACATTTAGACAGTGTCTTTGAAAGAAATCTTAGTAGCATCTTACACTGTCTGGTTTTGTATAGCCCTAGATCGTAATTTCTTTTTTATGTTAACTCAGAAGAGAGGTTTGGAAACAGTAAAATATGAAATAAAAAAATATTTCTGATGCACAAGTCAAATTTCTAAAATATTATACTAATGATTATCAAAAATAGGTAATTATTTTTTAACTTCAATTTTTGGTTCACTGTATTAACTTAGTGAAAAGAACTATTATAAATCACAAAGTTTATCATTATTATCCAGATCTCAACTAAAATATCAGTGTTACCCATGTTGTTTTCTGTATATTAACATGGCTTTTTCTTTCCTTATATACTGTTAGGTGAGGTCAAAAAATCCTGCTGATTTAGATAATTTTGGTTTGAAATATGTGTTTATAAACAGTTCCCTAAATATTATCATTTTCATCCATCTGAGTTAATAACAATAGTTGCATATATTTCATATCAATTATATCATAACAATCAGACTATCATTTTGTTATAGAAAATTTCAGAGTTGAGACATAATGGAATGTTGGCTTTGCTACTATTCTCCCAATTTTAGAGATAAGGAAGAGAATTCTGAGATCACAACATGTCTGAAATATCATGTAACTAGAAAGTGAATGTAGGTCAGGTATGATTGCTTTTGCAAAATAGAAAGTAATAGTTTAAAAGGTAAACATAATCTACTTCTGGTTTAAATATTCAAATGAAATGAAATGGCATATGAGGAAGGCTCAAATATTCAAATTCATGTTGCCTCTGTTCACAATAGCTAATATGCAAGTTATCATAAGAATCCATCTAAGGGTGAATGGATATGGAATTCTTAGTATATACAGAAAATAATATTATTTCACCACAAGAATAGAATGATGATTTCATTTGTTCAGACTCTTAGGAGTGGAGAATCCCGTTGATAGGCTCCATGATATCAGAAGAATGTTCAATCTTTTCATCTTTTCAAATGGCACTTTTGCAACATTGCCATTTTTGGGGAAAAAACTTCAATAGTTATAGAATAGTGGCTATTTTTAAATCGCTAGTATTCACTTGAGAAATAAAACAAACATAAATATATGGCTTATGATAATTATGATAATGCAGATAGCATGTATATATTTCTGTAACATTTCTGTCATTACTCTAATCTATAACATGTTATTCCATATTTATCTAAGCATGTTATTTTTAAGTGCATTACATATGAAGGAACACATTTGGTGAAAAAATTATGATTGGGAATTTTTCTCCTTCCGTTTATCACAGCCACTGTTCATTCCTTCTCTCCAAAACTATCGTCCGTATCTAGACTTATAGTAGATTAATTTAGGTTCACTTGCTTCACTAACAAACACAAATGTGGTCATTAGAGAATGACAAAGAAAGAAAGAAAGAAAGAAAGAAGAGAGGGAGGGAGGGAGGGAGGAGGGGATGGAGGGAGGAAGGAAGGAAGGAAAGAAGGAAGGAAGGAAGGAAGGGAGGGAGGGAGGAAGGAAGAGAGAAAGAAGATACAAATAAGTAGAATCATATCTGAACAGGAAACATTACAACACCAAAACAAATATTATAATGGAATACTTCAAAAACCTGTATTTCACTAAGTTGAAAAACTAAAGTAACTGGATATATTTCTCGATTCAGTCAAAAATAAATAAACTAAGAAGTCAATAATCTAATCAAACTTATAACAAATGGGGAGACTGAAATATTTAGAAAAAGCCACCCAACTAAAAATTCCAGGAGATTGAAAATAGACCAGCCACTATGGAAATCAAGGTGAAGAATTTTTAAAAGGTAAAAGTAAATCTACCATACTCCCTATCTATGTCACTCCTTAGCATAGACCAAGTACTTCAGACTCTACTCAACAAATGATTGCTCAGCTATGTTCATTGTTGTTCAATTCATGATACCTGGAAAATGTAAACAACCTAAAAAAAGCCTTTAACAGGTGAACAGAAAATAAAATTGCCACATATATGCACTATTGAATAACATTCAGCTGTAAAAAAATGAAACAAAGAGATTTGTAAGCAAATAGATGGAATAGTAAATATTTTAGTGAGTGAGGTAATGCAGACACAGAAATAAAAGTGTCACAAGTTCTCTTTCACCTGAGTATCCTGGATCCAGTTCTTCAATAGTGAGTATATAGCCTGGAGTAATTCCTTAGCTAGGAAAGTAAAAAGAGGCCACTATGGGAATGGGGGATTGGGGGAGTAAGGAAGTCATAAAGAGAAAATAATAGGGTCTAAGTGACCTGAAGGGGGAAATAAAAAAATATGGGGGTTCTCAAATTAGGGAGGATTGGGGGCAGATAAATACATAAGGATTGATAGGGCAAAACTACGTAAATGTATCTTGAAATTTTATAAGGAACCATACTTTTAATTATCTACCGAATGATGCCTGTAATACATGGGCACCAGAGTATAGGTAAACACACACATGGTTTAAATGAAAGCTTCCCATTTTCACTAACAATTGTCCTTCTCAGAGTCACAGATCACAGAACCACCCTATTAAACCCCATTACTAAGCATGAGAAGCAGCCTTTTGAGCTGTTGGCTAGAGTTCTCTAAGAAACTCACAAAACATTGTAGGTTATACTGTTGTCGTCAGTTGCTTCCCAGGGGTGGAAGGTAAGTCACTGTTGTTGAAGTCGCCATGCATTTCAGGAACAGGACTCATAGGTCCCTGTTCTGGAACTAAGGTGAAGCGTCTTTCCCGAGGATTGGCTTGCCTGGTACCAGAACGTGCTGTAAAGGCTGCAAAAAGAGGGAAGCAACCAACGATCCTACCCATCTATGACACCTCTGAACCACAGCAACAACCAGCAAAGTAGGAAAAGACTAAGAGGTTAGTAGTGGGGGGAAATCTCTGCCTGGCACCCACAACACTGCAACTGACCTTAAGATTCACTGGTACGGAAAACTTAGTCAGCTGCTCATGGCTTATAAGATTATAAACCTCAGAGAAAAACTTAAGCTTGAGACTGTATTAAACCAGTACAATCCCTAAGTGTCTTATACATATTTAATTTTATAACTACAGATATGTGTGGTTCTCACTCTTCATAAAGGAAACATCTCTGTGCAACAGAAAGGGACCATTCCAGAAGATCGTAATCAATCAAAATGGAGGCTGTGGAGCTGAGCCCCAAGCAATGCATCTATAACACAGTTCCTGCACCCAAGGTTCAAGGATCATTATGGAAGAGGGGATTAAATGCTTGTGAGAGCCAGTCATGGAGCTTACTGTGTGATGGGGTCTCTTAGGCATGACACAAGATACACCCAAGAGACTACGTCAACTTGGGAGCCTTAGCAAGAACAGAACAAAATGACACCAATAGACATGAAAGTTGGACAGCAGAAAGCTCATAAGGCCATAAAGACTGAGGAATTTGTATTTCAGTATTTAGAAAAAAATATGTATGTATCCATACATATACATGAATAGATATAATAACAATTATGAAAAAGACATCATGAATTTTAAGAAGAATCTGGAGGAGTATATGGGAGGCTTTAGGGAAAGGAAAAGGAAGGAGTAAATGAAATAACTATAATCTGAAATTATAAAAGAAATATTTTTACATAGATAACACTTTGTTAATTTCATTTTAAAATTTAAATGCTTAGATTTACTGTTTAGTTTTATTGGCAGAAATTTATGTATTTATATATATTATTAAATAATTGTATATATATTTCTGTAGGGGGCACCTAGGAGTCTGAAATCAAGGTGCTCCAGGCCGTTCTCACTGCTCAAGAAGTATGAAAGTTTATCCATCATTCCAATTTCTATTTCTTCATTCAGGCAACTTTTTGTGTGTTTTATGCACTGGCTTCTTGCAAGGACCCCAGTCACAATTCTTAATCCAGTATGGTTTCATTTTAACTGAAATAATTTTGTCTGTGATTTTATGTCTAAACACATATAAGGCATGGTTCCAGATGGATATGTATTCTGGAAAGACATTATACAGCCCAATAAGAAGCCATTCCCTCCCAATTCAGGTTCATGTTTTTCATGGAACTGCTGGTCCTTAACTCTAGATGGAAACTTTTTTTTCTGTAAAAATGAGGGTAACAGTAAATGCCTTCAAAGAAGATTTAATATCAATATCATTTATTACTCTAAAATTTTTTAGAATACTAACTACAGCTAGCATATATAAATTTCCAATATTATGATAGAAATCAACTTTACATTTAAGTCAGTTTGGCCATGTTTTACTACATAATTATAAAGATATTTTAGATTATTTTTGTTCATAGTTCTTGACTTTTAAATGCCCTGTATCATGGTTTTCATATGGGTCATGACCCATTTGGATGTCATATATCAGATATCCTGCATACCAGATAATTATATCATGATTTGTAAGAATAGTGAAATTACAGTTATAAAGTAGCAATGAAATAATTTTATGGTTGGGGCATCACCACAATATAAGGAACTATATTAAAGAGTCTCAGCCCTAGCAAGGATGAGAAACACTGCTGTATATGATGATGGGTGAATTTTAATTAAAATGTGAGGTCACAATAGTATGTAATTACTCAATCTGACTGCCATTGGGTAAAATAATATAATCATTCTTGAAATAAGGCTCTTTGTCTCTATTTCTATTTATTATATTCATTTATGAGTATGCAGGCATAGTCACAGATTAGAGAGAGAATGTGTATGTGTTTGCAAATTAAGACCAGAGGATAATGTCATATCTCATCCTCTACCAATCTCATCATTATTAATCGTGACAAAGTTTTATGCTGAATCTCAAGTTACTGATTTTGTTAAAGTGAAAGGGCAGCGAACCATCAGGATTTACCTGTCTTTGTGACAAATATACTTGGAGCTGAAATTTCATGTCCTTTATTCCTGGGTTTAAATATGGGTACTAGCATCTTAATTTAACTGTACAGCATCATTTTCACTGAGGTGTCACTCTAATATCTAATGATAATTTTTATTTATTGCTCTATATGTGCCCTTGTACATGAAACACGTAGTGTTTGAATATAAACTTTTTTATTAATTTCAAAATTTCATATTTAAAAATTTATTCTGATTCTTTTACAGTGCTGCTAATATTATTCCTCAAGTTTCTTAAACATCATAAGTTTTAAATATGATTATGAATGTTTTAAAAAATATTTACATAGTATTTGGTTTCAATTCAGAATGTGTTTGATAAGGGAAAATTAAAATATTCATTTACAAGCAAAATAACTTTCACCTTACTGGCATGACACTCAATATTTAGTTCCCAACATATATTCTACCATCTCTCATGCTAACCATTAAAGGAGACAAATAATTTCAATAATTATATTTTATTCCTGACTGCTATGTTTAATATTATGCTGTATAACATGGCAAATACTTGTAAATTTTTTATTGTACATTAAATAAGGAAGGAATGTTTACTCAAAATATCGAGTGAACAAAAGAAAATAAGAGCTAATTAACAGGCTTCATTTTAGTGAGTCCATCTGACATGATGCTAATTATTCTGTACAGCACACTAATCATGTAAATTAGCAGACATTGTAGGACACAGCAGTCGTTGGTAGAATTTTGATGTTCTTTACTGAAAAGTAGAAATGTATCAATATACCAGGTAAATATTCAGGCATTTAGATGATATTCTCCTTTTAGCATATTTTTCTTTTTTCTTTTCTTATTTAGTAAATAGTCCTCCAGGGGATATTTAGTAATTCTGAATATAGTCTGCTTATCACTGAGCAAATCCCTAAAGTCCCAGAATAAATTGAAAATCTATAATTAAAAATGAGGGGCTATAAACGTGGCATAGTGGTTAAGGGCACTTGTTGCTATGCAGAGTATGTTTCGGTACCTTCCTTAGCATGGTTGCTCATACTCAACTTCAACATGAGCTCTCATAGGGATATTGTGGAGATCAGGTGCAAACTTCTTGCCTCTGTGGAATGAGATAGACTTATGATGCACATACATATAAGTAAACACTTACACACATTATATATATATATATGCATATTATAATAAAAAATTGTTAACCTTTTTATTCATAAAAATCTAGAGTAATTATTTATTAGAAAAATGTTTATTGAATATCTTTCCCCACAAAATTAGAAAAATATTTCTTAGTTTGTAGCACAATGGCTTTTTCACAGTTTTAGTGCTCAGATGAACTACCTGTGCTTTCTATCTATTTTACCTAGAAACCAAGAGTTTTCCATGCTGTCCTATTCTTTTCAATCTAAAAAATTACAAATGATTCTTTTGTTAGAACATCTAGAAATAAAGTACTCAGATTGGAAGAGCCCTGTTTTTTCAGTATCCCATGAAAATACACAGAAATAGATCTTACTTTTAATATCTAAACAGGGGAGTTTATGTATGAAATTTTAAATAAAACTTTAATCATAAACCAAATTTTAAAACAGGAAACATTCTCTAAATTTTGAATAAGTTGACATTTTTGTTCTTTGAAAAAAAAATAGTTCATGTAGAAAGAAAACTCTTACAAACACAGCAGAAAAGTTCAATAGTTGAGCAATTTGATTCTTGGAAGATGGAACAGAGGTACATTTTCCTCTTGCTAAGTCAAAACTAAAATGAAAACCATAGATGTTAGAGATCAGACATAAGAAGGCTTCTGAGAAAAGGAAGATGAAAGCAGCTGGCTGCAGACCGCTGGATCAGTGAAAAGTTGGCAATGTGTCCCTGTGGGTTTCAATTGCCTCAATCAACCCAGACTTGGAGGTTGAAGAAGCCAACCACCTGGGAGGGTCTTGGAATGAAGGTAATGAAAGCCACACATAAAATATTCTCTCACCATGCAGCAAACCAAAATATGGCCAGAAGCAAAAGAGGCATATGTGAATTGTTCTACTCAGGGAACTCTTGGATAACAAAGCACATGCAGCCCCTACCCTCACTCATGCCAGGAAAGCTCTAGGAGAGGACCATGTTGACACTTCTGGCTAGTCAAAACCGTTCTGTAACTCACCAACCTTGCCAGAGAATGGCTGTTTTCAGTAAAAACAACTTAGATGTACAATTTTCATCCTCATCGGTTATAGAAATGATTCACTGATCTTAAGTAGCAATTGCCAGGCATTTCTACTCAGTCTCTTGTGGCACATGCTTCCAGAATAACCATAAATCGGGCTAAAACAAAATAATAAACTTACCTAGGAGACCACAAGGTGCATTTGCATTTGTCCCTTTATTAAGTTGCATTGGATTCCAGTTTCAACTTTGTAGATGACAACAGGGTGCAATGCCAAAAGGTTAACAGCCACTTTAGACAGTAAGAAGAGGTCAGATTTTTATTTTCCTTTACAATGCAAAGTCCAACCATCTCCGGACCAGTGGTTTCAGAGGTAGATGGTGTAGGTTTCCACCACTGTATTGATGAGTTTCCACTTTTCCTCCAGCAAAGTGAGTAAGTGCAGGACCCCTGAGCAGAGGTCTACTCCTACCCTCCTGCACCTGCAGGTATTGCAGTATGCTTGGAGCTCTAGCCAACAACACAACTAGTCACTTGCTCTCAACAAGGGCTGTTTGGGATCCTGGAATTTTAGCTCACTATCCTGTCTGGGTACTTTATTTTGGATAACAAAAAGTTATCTTGTGGGGAAAACTAAGTAAAGAACAAGCAAGTGTGGAACTCAAGTGGTGGAATTGGTTAGCACAAGGTACTTAAACAATATATGAGACTTGTATTATTTATATAACATACATAAAATAAAGCTAACTTTTAGAAACAACTCTCCTTTGTTCTGAACACTTTCATATTTCAAATACTTTAGTACATGTGTTTTTATTTAAGTGTGTGTTTGAGAGAGAAAGAGAGAGAGAGAGAGGGAGGGATAGAGGGGGAAGAGAGAAACATAGTATGCATGTGGACATCAGAAGTTAATTTGTGAGTTGCAAGGCTCAAACTCAGGTCATCAGGTTTGATAGTAAATGCCTTTATGCACTGTACCATCTCAGAGGCCCAGAGATTTTATTTATAAGTACTCTAAATTCATCTTGTTATTTTAGATATTAATTCAATCTGTTTTATGTTGCTGTTATCAGAACACCTGAACCTGGGCACTTAATAAAGAAAAATATATTTGTTCACAGTTTGTGAGGGTAAAAGTTCAAGACTAGGCACAATACATGATAAGAACCAAATACTGCCTATCACACAGGAGGATCATATATGAAAACCAGAACTGTGTGATAAATAAGACAGCAAGGTGGTAAGTGGGCTTGGAAAGCTAAACCCACTTTGCAGCAAGTCTTTCAGAACATAACCAGTCTAGTCTACAAAAGGGAAGCTATTTGCTTTGACATGGTCATGAATCCCTTCCAAGAATGTTGATCCACAGATTAACCACTTTCCTAGAGGTCACTATCTGAAAGACTCAATAGATGTAGCCTCAACACTTACACAAAGTAAAATTTTCTATCGTGTTAAATATTGAGAAAACATCTTTATCACAGCACAGTGATATTTACCATAGTTTAATGAGGTCATATGTTAATGCCTGAAATTTTATTGTGTATTTTTGAGAATACCTATCTGAATTATTTCATTAATGTACCTTGCAAAGAGGAAGTTGATATTTGATTCACTTGGATAGTTAGAATTTTCTAAATTCCCAGAATAGATGGGAATTGTGATAATACACTGTGAACAATGGATGTGACTTTAGGCATAAAGTGATGATTTTATTTATTATTTTCAATTTTAAATTTTCAGCATCAGAGGAATAGTATCAACACTGAAAAAATTGAAAACAAGGCCATTGAACCTCAACTAATCAGACTGAAGGTCTTCAATGAAATTAGTGTTCAAAGAGAATATTAAAGAAATAAAAATGAGAAAATAAAAACACAAAAGAAATTAAACCTTGAAATGTAGAATTTCAAGGGAGATTCTTAGAGAGGTGGAATATATATCTATATTAGATGCCTTTGATCTTTAATATGAGTGAGCGGGGCTCTATCAAATTCCCCTGGTGGCACTAATATAATAATTTGCATTATGACTTTAAATAAAATTATTTTCTAATAATAAGGCTATACCAAGACCAAAGGGGTCCTTAGGGAACGACCAAGGCTATTTCAAAGGCTACTGATGGTGCTTCCCAAACTGAAACTGAAGGTTTGGCCCTGTTGTTGAATGCAATACCTATATAACCATTGATAACAGAGAAATCAATCTTGTGCCTACATACCACATTCACCCCTATGGACTAGTGCTCATGGTATTGGAAAATACCCTGCATGCTACCACAGGAGAAAGGTAGATACTGACCCAGCTACAAACCCTTAAAACTACAGGAGTGTCCAATCTGCAAGACACAGTGGTACAACAATGGTACAAGGCTGGTGGAAGTAACCAGCAAATGTCTGATTTGCTATGGCCCTCTCAATGAGATGGAAACCAAATCCAACACTGCTTGGGTGGCCAACAACCTGAGACTATACAACACAGACACCAAGGGCAAAAGCAAACCTTACTGTTCTGGTAAAGGAAAATAGCAATAGAACGAATCCTAAAATCATTTTGCTATACATGGATCTGTGTATTTCTCACTTATCATCAGAGAAGCTTCCTCTTGCAGCAGATGGGACCAAATACACAGCTAGAAAACACGCAGAGAATGAGAGACTTTAGAGTCATCCCTAAGTGGGATGTCTCTATCTTACACCTCCCCGGAGCGCTCAGGGATCTCTGTGAAGGAGGAGACATAAAGAACGAAAGAGCCGTAGGGGATAAACACCAAGATATAAAGGACTTCTGTACTTATAATGCTGGCACACATATGACATTACAGAACTGTGGCAGCATGCAGAGGTTCTACACAGGTCTGTACCAGGTGGGGTCCTGAAGCTGAAAGAAGTGAATACAAGCTGTCATCCCTAACTTAGAAGCTTTCTATAATTGTTAGCCACTTGCAAATGAAAATGGGCTTTCTCAAGGGAGTCTGACTGGGGTATCAAACCGCTCTTAAAGGTAAGTCCCATTCTCAGCAATGAAGGCCAACATAAAATGAATTCAGTAGCATTGGTGGGAGTTCCCTGTCTCAGAATGTTAAGTCAGGCATTTTTTTTTGGAAATATTACAAGTCATTTTATATATTATGCTTTTTCTTCATGGGTTTTTATAGGATTCCTTTGTGTGATATTCTGTGTATCTATGAGTTTGTATTTATTTCTTGTGCTTTTTCTATGACTCCCAATGGTTTCAAAAGAGCTCAGAGGGACTTGGGCTGTGACTTCGGGAAATTGGTCTCCATGTAACTGTTTACATTAACCAATCAGGTCAGGGCAGGTAGTCTCAGCCGTCCAATAGAGATGCTTCCGAGTGCGCATTGCTTGTAAATTGTCATATGTTATTTCATTATTATTCAGATGACTGATTGTTTTCTAATGAGAGACAGAAAGCATTTGGATCTGGGTGGAAGGGGAACAAGGTGGAATTGAGACGTGTAGGAGGAGGGAAAACTGTAATCAGAATATATTGTATGAAAAAATTCTATTTGCAATAAAAAAGTTAAAGCAAAAATAATGTTTCATGTCATTGTTATTTTACCTAGTCAGGAAACAGTAATACAAAGTCAAACTTATTCATTTAATAAAGGTACTAATAATGAACAAATTAAGAACATTATTCCAAGATACTAGTAATTCTAATGACAGTACCGTTCAAACAGGTGAATTTTTGTCTTAATTAACAATTAGTAAATGTTAAAGATTTTTATTTACTTATTATATAGATAAAGTGACAATAATTGTACTGGTATATACATTTTTCATTTAAGTGTGTAAAATGTTTTGCCAGAGCTGATTTCTCATCGTAGGTCTTCCTGCTATGACCATTATTCTGCACTATACCTGTCTGAGAGGGTCAAAGGAAATTTTATCTGCAGTCTAAAATCAGACAGTAATTATTCCTAGAGACATGTTTGTTTGTTTCTTTAATTTTGATTTTGTATGAAATCAGCCTTAAGATACTTTGGACTTTTAATGTGTTTATACTTCTAATGACTATGGGTACTTTCAATGTTTTTTTTGTATTTTACTTTATATTGTGACCATGAAGCTTTGGAGACAAGGTAGGAAATTTATGGGTTTGGGGGCTGTAGAAATGGTTCAGTAGCTAAGCAAAAGATCTGTGGTTGGTTCCTAGCAAACACATATCTGCTCATATGCACTTGCAACTCCATTCTTAGAGGGGGTACTATGTAGGTGGTGAACATGCATGCAGACAAAACACTCATATGTTGTGCATAAAGCTTTTTTTTTGAGAAAATAAGAAAAATAAAGAATACTAAGGAAAGCAATGGTGGGGGAGGAGTGTTATGCTTCCTTAAAATTTATATAATACACATGTATTTGTATAATATATATATATAAGTAATTTAAGCAAAATTAAGGGATGATAATGGTCCCTTAAAAGCCACAGATTATCTAATAAAAACCTGAGAGTCAAGCATGGAATTTCTTTGTTTGTGTCCACAAAGCTTTCAATAATAATACAGGTTACTGCATGGTGTTTCATTGTTTCTTAGTACTTGAAGGTAAGTTCATGTTGTTGAAGACACCAAATACTTCAGATGTAGGACTTCTAGAATCAAGCTGGAACTACCTGGAAGCTTACTGAATGAGGACTTTTATAACATAGTTGCATGGAAATTATGCAAATTGCTCAAGGAGAAAAGCAATTAAAAGTCCTTAGCCAGCTGTAAAGGCTGAAAACCACAGCAGTGACCATCATGGTAATAGATCCCTAAGGGTACAATAGAGCCACTCTAAAAAAGTAACCAAGAGTTTATAATTGGACTTAAGGCACTCTCAATGGGAATTCATGCCTGGTACTGTAAACTTAAATCACTCCCAGTGGCTTATAAGATCATGGAACTTAGAGGAAACTCTACTTCTGCCACTTTTCCAAACCAGTAAAATTCACTACAGTGTTCCAAATACCAATCTTTATATCCACAGAATAGTGTGGCGAGGAACCCATAAAAAATTCCCTATGCAGCAGCTGCAGACCATCTCAGAGTTCTACATGTTCACATTTCAGAGACCAAATGACTGTAAGGCACCCAACTCCAACTGATAGACCCCCACCAAAATCTCTACACCTAAATCACAGAATACAATGTGGAAGAGGAGCCAGAAAGATTTTAAGAGACAGAGGACCATGGTATTTGCTACAATACTGTATCTTCTATAAATTATCAGTAGTTGCACCATGAAATACATACAGCAGGTTGGCCCAATATGATGCAATCAAGGTAGTATCAGTTAACATGAAAATATGAGTAAGGATAGTATCACAAGGCTTCACTGTTAGATGCAGAGATATGTAATTTAATGACTATAGAGAGAACAAGAATTATTTCTCTTCAGAGACGAGCCCCTGGATATGATATACAGTCCCACGTGGTCATCATTTTGTACATATATGTTTGAGCAGCAGTAAATGGACTTAACAGGTTTTATACAGATGTGTGTGTGTGTATGCAATAATATAAAAACAAAACATCATGACACTGATACAGAATGAGGAATAATAGAAGCATTAAGCCAGTAAGATTCACCCCTCCATGGTCTTGGCCTCAGCTCCTGCTCTGCTTGAGTTTCTGCCCTCACTGGAACCATGAGTAAAATAAGCTCTTTCCCCCACACTGCTTTTGGTCACAGTGTTTCTCACAAGCACAATTAAGTCTAGAGATCCAGTGGACAACATGAGGACACAATGTATTAAGTATAAAATACTTTTAAAAGTAAATTCTAACTGCTTTTGTCACCAAGTAGCTGTGAGATTATAGATATTTAATTTGCTTCACCATATTAATCAATGTATTGTCTACCTGAAGATCATAATATGTTGTAAATATCAATGTGCAGAGTGAAATGTATTTTAAAAATAACAATCAGGGTACCACTGATATGGCTCAGTGCGTAAAAGTGCTTTTATGCATGCCTGCTGACCAGATTTCAATCCCAGGACACACACGTGCATATACACATATACACACACATTGACTCACATACACTTAAACACACATATAATCACAGACACACACATATAAAGACCTACATTTGCACACACACAGAGAACACACACAGAGACACACATACACTTAAAAAAAGAAGCATTAAGTTTGAGACTGTATAGAAAAAATTATATTGGTAATAATACATGAAATTCTCAATAATAACTGTAGTAATACATGTAAATAAAGAACACTTCTGATTTTTTTATTCCATTAATTGAGGTGGGAGATTCTGTCCATTCCCTGTCTGTGATCCTGGGCTACCCAAGTAGAGAAACAGAAATGAAAGGCAGCTTTCAGTTGTGGGACCAGAACCATCTGCTGATTCAGGTTCTGGCTGCCTCTTTCCCTATCATAATCTCTGCTAAACAACACACTTTTCCTTCCCAACACAATAAAAATTGGAGATTAGTTATAATTTTGGAATTTCATTTGTGGTTTCTCAATTTAATATTCTTGCTTTTCCTTTGAAAAATTTGGTCTTGTTTATATAGTTTTCTTTATCTATTTGAAATTATTGTTCCAGGCTGATTTATTGAAACATCAGACCTTTGCTATAAGACAAGTTGCTATATTCTTGGACACAGAATTCTTTGTTTGTTTGTTTTGTCTTGTTTTGTAGTACAACTATCTTTCATGACTACGACTATTGTAATGTGGTGTTAACTTTTCAAATAAAACAAATTTTTATTTTTTTTGTTTTTGAAAAAGTTACCTGTTTTCCAACTTATTTATTTTTCTAGATAACTTAGCCTGACTTTTCATGTATAAACATGTATTTGCAATTAGTTTGGAACTGCATTGAGTATTTTTAGAAAATTGAAAGACAATGGCATCCAAATAACATTGAACATTTTTTATCATTGTGAACATATATCCTCAATGATTTTCTTAGTTATGTTTTCTAGTTTAATGCAAATTTTTTGCATACTGACTCTATTTTGAAATAATTAAACTTCCCACAGAAATAAGTCACTGAAATTTTAGTTTTCACATTTTGCTTTATTTTCTGTAATACGATTACAGAACATAAAAACATGTTAAATTCATTTAATTTCTTCTAATGATATGTTCAAGCTTTCCCTGCAATTGACATATAATGTTGGCATAAAATCAATTTTGTCTTAATTTAATTTTTTATCATTTAATGCTTTTGCAATATGAGAAGTGGTGTAAGAAATTGCGATCATGGAGTAAGTGATTTTATCATTACCTGGTTTAAAAGAGAATAGTAAGATCACAACAGCCATCCATCCATCCACTCTTCATGGATCATTTGTCCATTTATAAACTTCCTTTAACGTGCCATTTGCTGTGTTATGTTCTAAAAATAATGAAGAAGGTAGCACATCAAAATGGCAGGAAGACTGTGTGAGCTGTGTCCAGGCTAGTGAGGGACTGCTTCAGCATACAATAAGTTAGTGATGGTAAGACGTATTAAGCCATTGGGAAAGACAAAACTGTGACCTGGAATAGTGTTTGCATTGTGAGCATATGGTGAGAGTTCAGTTGTCCTCTACAGAATTAATACAGTCCTACAAGGTGAACTAGAGTGAGGAGATCAGCTATTGCTGCCGATAACAGAGTCAAAGAATATTACTTGTTTCTTATTACTTTGAGATATTTATAAATTTCTTAATATTTACAATTATAGTTAATGTAAAATAGAGTAAAAACTTTGTTTTTTAGAAGATAGCTCTATTTTCCCATCCCCATCATTGAGTTAATCAAGAATTCTATGTTCCAGACACATTACAGAACTGAAAGATTCTACTTGGGGAAAAATATCATCATAAATGGCCATTTTACAGCTTATCTATAGTGAGGAAGCACCCAAGATCACACAGATACACAAATAAAAAATAAAATGAAATTTGTTTTCTCAAGGAACGTTTAAGAACAAAATAAATTGAAGAATGATGTTAGGATACAGAGCTATTTTAAATATTCAGCTGGTTGTAAAGCTGACAATAGCCTTCAAGCATTTATCGTTAATTTAAAATTGTCTATTATATGAGAAGTGTCTATTCAGCACCTGCAGGACACTGCTCTTTTATTTACACGTGTCTCAAGGTAACAAGGACAGTCCACTCATAGTCCTTGTGGACAGATAAGATAAATGGTACAGTAGGTACGATCGTTTGGAAGGTGAATGCAGATTAATGGTGGTTAAATCCTTATTACAAGTAGTACCACAATTGGGATTTCTTTATGTGTCCAATATTATAAATTTCAACTATTTTTTGAGTCAACAGTAAGATAAAGCTTTAAACCACCTATTCAGTCTGTCAAGTTTGGTCAAAATAATTTAACTGTAGTGAATTTTCCTCCACAATATCCTATTTGTGTTATGATGAAAGTTATTTCTTTCTCTGGCATATGTAGATTAATTTCTATAGTATTTATGGAAAATTTTGAAGTAATCTAGTAAGGTCATTATTTTCTTGGAAGACCATATGCAACTGCAAAGGTGATTTACTTTTTTAAAAAAAATTATTTAAACTTTTTTTCTCAAAATCCCAGTCCCTTCCTTCTTCTCACTCCCTCCCTCTCCATCCACAGACTCTCCCAAACAACCCCCTCCAATCATAAGAGTGGGCCATGCACCTGCCCTGTGTAAAGTCCCAGGCCCTCCCTACTACATCTAGGTTGAGCAAGGTTTACATCCATAGGGAATAGGATCCCAGGAAGCCAGTACATGCAGTAGAGACAAATCCCAGTGTCACTATCAGTGGCCCTACAGTCTGCCCCAACTGTCAACCATCTTCAAAGGGGCTTGGTTGTTCCCATGCTCATTCACTCCCTGTCCAGCTAGAGTTGGTGAACTACCATTAGCTCAAGCAAACTGTCTCAGTGGATGAACCCCTCATGATTTGAATTCCTTGCTCATACTCTCACTCCTTCCACTCTTCAGCTGGATCTTGGAAGCTCAGTCCAGTGCTCCAATGTGGGTCATTGCCTCTGTTTCCATCTGTTTTGGATGAAGGTTCTATGGTGAATCCCCATCAAAATCCCAACACAATTCTTCACAGATCTTGAAAGAACAATAATCAACCACATATGGAAAAACCAAAAACCCAGGATAGCCAAAACAATCCTGTACAATAAAGGAACTGCCAGGGCATTACCATCACTGACATCAAGCTCTATTACAGAGCTACAGTAATGAAAACAGCTTGGTATTGGCATAAAACAGAGATGTTGACCAATGGAATTTAATTGAAGACCTGGATATTAATCCACACACCTATGAACACCTGACTTTTGACAAAGAAGCAAAAAAGATACAATGGAAAAAAGAATACATCTTCAACAAATGGTGCTGGCATAACTGGATGTCAACCTGTAGAATAATGAAAATAGATCCATGTCTTTCACCATGCACAAAACTCAAGTCCAAATGGATTAAGAATCTCAATATAAATCTGACCACAATGAACCTGATAGAGGAGAGAGTGGGAAATAACCTTCAATGTTTGGGTACAGGAGTCCACTTCCTAAATATAACCCCGGTAGCACAGACAATAAGAGCAACAATAAATAAATGGGACCTCCTGAAACTGAGAAGCTTCTGTAAAGCAAAGGACACCATCAATAAGACAAAAGGAAGCCTATTGAATGGGGAAAATCTTCACCAACCCCATATCAGACAAAGGACTGATCTCCAAAATATATAAAGAACTCAAGAAATTAAACATTAAAATTTTAATAACCCAAATAAAAAGTGGTATACTGAGCTAAACAGAGAATTCTCAACAGAAGAATTTCAAATGGCCAGAAGATACTTAAGGACATGTTCAACTTTTTAGTTATTAGGGAAATGCAAATCAAAACATCTCTGAGATACCATCTTATTCCTGTCAGATTGGCTAAGATCAAAAACACTAATGGTGGTTTACTTTCAATTACCATGTTTTCTCATTTTCTTTTGTTATTTTTGAAAAATATTTTGTTTTTATTTTATATAAATTTGTGCAACTGTGTCCAGATATGTGCATGTAACTTTAGTACTGATGAAGACCAGAAGAAGCAGTTGAGAAATGGGGAATTACAGGTGATGGGGAGCCGCATGATGAGGGTGGTAGGGAATGAAACTCAAGTTCTTTGATAGAGAAGAAAGTGCTCTTTCTAATTTGGCCAGTCACTCATTTATTTATTATTTCTTAATACAATAAATAAATAAATATGCATATGATATACTACATGTATCTGAACTATAACACAAAAATACAAGATTATGAAAATGTTTCAGAAAATATTTTTTCATAGATGTTTTTAATTTCATTTTACATCCCAACCACAGTTCTTCCTCGCACTCTTCCTCCCTGTCCCGTGCCTTCCCCCAAACCCCCCTGATCCACTACTCTCAATGGGTAAGGGCTCCCATGGGAAGTCAACAAAATCTGGCACAATAATTTGGGGTAAGGTCAAGCCCCTCCCCCCTGATTAAGGCTGAGCATGGCATCCCACCACAGTGAATGGGCTCCAACAAGCTAGCTCATGCACCAGGGAAAGATCCTGGTTGCTACAGTCTTGCTACCAGATAGTCCTGGCTTTACCACTGTCTCCCACATATGGAGGGCCTAGTTCAGTCCCATGGAGGCTTCACAGCTGTTAGGCTAGACTTCATCAGTTTGCACGAGCTTGGTGTCTGTAGATTTCCCATCATGATCTTGACCTCCCTTGCTCATATATTCCCTCCTCCTTTCCTTCGACTGGATTCCTGGATCTCGACCTGGATCTCTGCATGCAGTTTCATCAGTTACTAGATGAAGGTTTATGATGATAGTTGGTGCATTCACCAGTCTGATTATAGGGGAAGGCCAGTTTGAGCTCCCTCTCCACTCTTGCTAGGAGCCTTAGCTGGGGCTATCCTTGTGGAGTGTTTTGAATTTCCTAGCACCAGGTTTCTCCCTAACCCTATAGTGGTGCTCTCTTTCATTGATCTGTTTCTTCCCTCTTCTTTCATTTGGGCCTTAGAACGTTCCTTTTATTCACTTTTAACACCAAACTAAAGTTCATCATATTATGCTAATAATAACAACAATATGATCAGTATTTTATGTTTAATTAAAGGAATACATGGGTAGTTCTGATATTTGGGCTTTTAAAAATGGTCTACTGCATTTAGCATGGGTAGTTGTATTCTTATTTGTATTGACTATAGTGCTTGTCTTATTATTAAAGAAATATTCACATTTTTTTCCACGTGACCTGAAATGAAGTGCTGCCCTTCAGAAGTCAGGTAGAACCTTTGAATTTGCTACCTCCCTGCTGAAACTTTATGACACCTACTATTTATGCCACTGCTCAGTCATGGGTCAGCTGTGATCTCAAGATAAAAGCAAGCCCAACAGAATGGCAGCTGATGGGCAGCCACTGTGGCACATGAATGAGAAATGAGCAATGACATTGAGATTCAGGACTTAATTAGCTCTGCATTAAAGGATAAAGGATGACTGATGCACTTACCTTCTTACATAACATTTTACACTCAAGATAATGTTTGAGTTTGTTTTTGTTGATGTGTATAGCTTAGAATGAAGTCACTAAAATAAAAAAAAGTGCTTCATGGTAAATCAAAAAGGCACAAGATTTTACACAGTGTTATTTTTATCATATTTTGAGGACA
The DNA here is from genome assembly GCA_004026605.1 of Ondatra zibethicus. Classification (NCBI taxonomy): domain Eukaryota; kingdom Metazoa; phylum Chordata; class Mammalia; order Rodentia; family Cricetidae; genus Ondatra; species Ondatra zibethicus. The sequence goes on from PVIU01006640.1 coordinate 91,411, forward strand.
AAAAGAAAAAAAGTCATTATTTATAGCTTTTGAAAAGTATGCAAAGTTCAAGTGTCAGTTTTCATAAAAAGGTTCTTTGGAAACCCGAACATGCCGACTTATGTAGTACTTACAGTTGGTTCAAACTGAAATGGTCAAACTTAATAGTTGAACAGTTAGAACCCTAGTTACATCTTCATACACTTTAAATTCAAACTTCTAGTGCATATTCATGCTCAGAAAGATTCAACTTATGCTTTACTTAAAGCTGGGAGACCAACAGAACTCTTTATTATTATTATTGTGTTATTTTTGGTAAAGTCATGCATTTCATACCCCTAAGTGGCAAATTTGCACCAAAGTGGGTCACAGAGAACAGGGAAGTAGAACTATCTCAAACTATTTATTGTCACTTTGTACACCCACATTATCTTAGTATTGCAATGCCATTTTGTTTTAAAAATGAAGAAGTTACTTGTTAAGTTTCCTGTGATATGTTTATTTTATTTCTTTCATGTTGATGTTCTGTGAATATTGTTTCTGATAAGATACACTATTTACATTTCTCTATATGTATATATAGGTTTTTATGTGTATAATTATTTAAATAATCTTTATAGACCAACATAAAGACTCAGGGTACACCTTTAAAAGTGGGTATTCCTAAGTAATTCAAACCATTATTTGAACTCCAATCTCTCCAAAGAATTACTCAAAAGGAAAGCAAAGAAAAATGTAAGCAAAGCAAAGCAAAACAAAAAAACCAAAGCAACAACTGGATTCTACATAGACCAACAAACAAAATATTTGATATGGATATGTGATCCAGCTGATTATATACTCATATATTGAAAGGGAGAAAACTCATATAAAAATACTTGATTTTCAACAGTCCCAATAGACATGCCACAACCCCACTGACACAAGAGGGCTCATAGCCAAATAATAAAGGTAACACTAGTTTTGGTATAAAGACTGTTTGGAGAATAAATGGAAAAATTCTTCAGGATGTGAACTCAGGATATCATGAGGGATCTCAGACTCTCCCTCCCGATGAAAAAAAAAAGTATAGGGTTGAAATCTTACAGTTTGATTTTGAGAAAGCTACACATAAATTTTCTACACGTTTTAGGGGTTTGCTTTTGCCATTAACTCACTGAATATCCAAAACTGCAGACTGAGTGTGCCAATTATAGGGCCAGGGTTGTTTAACTATAATAGAAACATCACATCATTTGTCTATAATATGGGGACCTAGTTGACTAAAACTGTAATATCTGATTTATTAAAAGACAAGAACTGAGTTCAATATAATTCTATTATTTAAGTAAATGTATCTAGTATATAAGTCAATATAATTGTGGAATCAAGTTCTTGGCAATCATTACAATGATCTGTGGGTTGGGATAAGGCATAATAACTAATTTTTCCAATCCAATTATAGTTGGAATTCTTGAAGTATCTGGGAATAAATGATAATATAAATTTGACCAATATAATCCAAATTAATAAGATATGGACAATCAAAATTTGATCTTATAGCATAGTTTGACTTACCTAATATCAAGCAAAAAATATTTTGTTGGAAGGAGTCTGCACAACTTAGTGGAAAATATCTTTGCTTCTTCTACTGCATATTGCTTTTTTGTTTCTAACTATAGATGAGTCTAGTCCTCAACTACTTTTAGTCATAGTAATAGTAACAAAATCAAAACTCTTGTTGTCATAGTAATAGTGATGGGGTTGGGTACCAGAATTAGAGTGATTCAAAAGGTACGGATTCTGGGACTCTGGCAATAGGCTGTGCTCTCTTGAGGCAGTACTGAGACAGAGCAGTAGGATGTCAAGATGGCAAAGTAAGAGGTCTTTCTAGTGTGATCAAACTTGCTGTCTCCTTTTTAACATTAGATTGCCTTCATTATTCGTTTTAGACCCATACAAATTGACTCAATGAAAACGTATGTTTTTTTTTTTAACATTTTGGGCATATTTTAGAGGTTGGTTTATTATACTGACATTATTAGAAAGTTTTTGTTTACATTGTTTTTGGAGACCCTCATTTATCTGAGAGATTTCCATTCCTTTCCCTTTGACAAGAAATGGTGCTCTGTGCTGGGAGAATATCAAATGACTTTGGAGGCTGAAATAGATTTTGAAATGGAGTGACGCTGCTAATTATCCCAGAGACCAGAAGAGCTCTTCATGAAACTTCCCATTTCAAACACAAATACACTCAAAGCTCTTTAAAATATCAAATTTATTTTAGGAAGTGTTAATGAATTTTAGCTGTGTTACTAACGACTTTTAATGCATAAAGAAGTCAAGTTTTTCATCCATAGTTACTATGATAATAATGGTGCTATGCGACACGCAGTGAGAGAAATCAAATTTCCTCCATTTGTTGTTCCTTTTGCTATGAAGCGTAGGTTAACAAAAATAAGTACTTTAAAGTCAGTAGCCAAAGATTCTTTAGGCTCATGACTTTCCAGAGAATAAGTGTTTCCACAGAATAGACAAACCAGACTGGACTCAAAAAATTCTGAAAGTGGTGGAGTTGGTCCTTAATGTCAGATATATCTTTACTTATGACAGACATATGTGTTAATGTCAGGTATATGCTTATACTTCATTTATGCTCTTGTGGGACAGGTGACTATTTAAGAGGAGAGGGTGGCTCTTTTTATAATTTTATATTTTTAAATACCAAAGCATAATCCATTTGTTCAGGGAATAAGACCCCTACATTATTTGAGAACTATGCCTGCTTTGAAAATCTGAGGTACATTTAAATTATTAAACTTGGTCTTGGTTTAAAAACAAAAAAGAATTCTGGATAATGGTGATAAAATTTTACAAAATGAATTTGTTGTGTTCTGGTTTGAATGACCATGCGGTTCCTGATTTGAAATGTGACTCTCCTGTGAATGTCAAGACAGTCTTAAATCACAAGGCTCTCAGCTTCCATGAACGAAGCTAGTGTCCTACAGTCAATAGTAAAAGAGTTTCTGGGGAACTTACCCTCTTGTTGGAGTGCAGGACCCAGCAAGGAGGTGTAGCTGTGATGGTCACAATGCTTACCAGACACCACATCCTCTGTCCTTGACTCCCCAGCTTCCAAAACTTAATGGAATAATTTTTTGCTTGTATTGCTATTGTGTGATATTTCCTGGAAAATATGAGCATTTATTTATGATATATGAGGCAAGGTTGACATACATAAAATAAATTAACAATGACAACAACAATATTAATAGTAACGATAATAATAACAATAAACAAGTTTATCTTCGTAAATTGTTAAGTGAATAATTGGGATTATTTCTGGATTCCAGGTGACACAAAGACAGTTGAATTACCAAAGAACCAACTCTAGCAAGGTTGATATCTCATGAAAGCTACATCTCTGCAACTCACGGAACAACTAAAAGACAGCATGGCATGCAGTGAATATTCACACCTCAGTGAGTATTGCTGCTGATTTAGCCTAGAGGAGCCTTATGAGTCTTGCACAATTATGAGCTTCCTGATCTCTGTATGCTTTGTGTGTTTCCTCAAGCCTGGCAAGTTTGATTGACAGGCATTCTGACTCATATTAAATATTCGCCAATTATCAGTTTTTGTTGACTGCAGTTGTCAACTTGCCACAGTCTTAGACTCATCTGGGAAGACAAATTCTTAATTGAGAAAGTTCTTCTGTGATATTCACCTGTAGACATGTGTGCAAGTCATTTTCTTGAACGATGAATGATGTGAGACTGTCCAACTCATTAGCTATTGAGCTACCCATGGCCAGATGGTCCTGGGTGAAATAAGAAAGAGTTTTCTGCAAGCCGTGTGAAAAAGGCAATAAGCAGCATTCCTCCATGGCATCTGCTTCAGGTTCTGCATCTAGGTTCCTGCCTTGAGTTCATATTCTGAATTCTCTTTATGATGCGCTATGATTGGAACATGTAACTTGAAATAAACCCCATCTATCCAAAGTTGTTTTTGGTCATGGTGTTTTAGTTGCAACCATAGTAACCCTAAGACACTGGTCTAGTAATGAATGCCATTGGAGAAAATGTTGTTTCTTACACTTTCATGAATTTACAAATTAAACAGTGAGTTTTATTTGATTTTTTACTTTGAAGGCTAGGAATAGTCAAGTATAAACAATTACTCATGGGTCACAGAAATATGTTTATTACGCCAACCCATGAATGCACACATAAATGCACAGAAATCAAATGAGTCATTAGCTGTTCCCTAAATAATTCTTTAAAAACAAAATATAATCACAATGTTAAAATTATGCATTAGAAACTGTAATCGTGTTTTAAAGAATTAAATAAAAATTCATATTGACTCCTTAGAAGGAAACACATGCTATTTTGAAGTTTTTATGATATGGGTTCACACAAGTTCATATATAGAAAACTCTTTGATTAATGTCAGGACATAATCTGAGAGCTAGGAAAGACTTAAGGGTCTGCTTGTTCAGTCATGGCTCATCCGTCACTGATGCTCTAGAAAGGACAGGACACGAATTTCAGACAAATAAAAGGACATTAAGCAGTTAATCGTCACCTGTGATAATTAGTTCTTGAAAAATAATCATTGAAAATCTTTATTCCATGTAAATTGAAGGTACAAATCTACCTCCCTGCCTCTTTTGGTTTTCATGAACTTATCTGTCCTTACCTGCCTCAGATACATCACAAGGTACATTCTCCTGTAAGCAGTTCTTTGTTCTAGTATGTTGTAGGAATTAGCCTGACTCAATCTATACATTATTTGCTGACAGTCACCCAATTTTCTTACTCATTCAAATAAGATAGAGGTAGATGACTGAGGTCTTACTGCATTCTCTTTCAATGAACACTTTTGTCAAATTTGAATGGATGAAAACTTTAGCACCTATTTTTACATAGCACTTTCTATTTGTGGTGTTAGATAATTCAGAATAAGCTGTCCTTATGGTATGTCCCAGGTTTCACCTAGTCTTTCTCCTATGTCACACTTGATTCAACATTAGTTTCCTAAAGGCAATATTGCTGATTCTAAGCCTTTAGTATTTCAACAAGTCTAGATATTACAACAGTATAATATATTTATTTGTGGGTTTAATTAATGATAAGAAATATATTAGATCTTTCTCTTTTCTCTCATTACTATCTTAATAATGTTAGTTATATTATCTGTGGAAAGATGTATTTCTTTAGAATTTCTGAGTGAGCCCATTACATAATTTTCACAGAGCCATAAAACTGTCAGTGAAACTGTCAGCCATTATCTCTGGATCAATACAATAGTGTAGGACAATTGCTCTAAAATAGCTGGCAAGCCAGGAAGTAATGATGAGTCTAGTATTGATTGACTCATGTCACAACCTGTCATGGGAGGGAGAAATTGTAAAATTATATATGTGGTATAAAAGTAGAGCACCTAGAAAGAAAGATATCCATAGTCTTAAGCTTTTCTTTTTTGTATCATCTCCCATTAATGCTCTAATAACTTGTCAATGTGCTGTCAACTGTTTACTAGGGTGTGAGCCAGATGGAGATGTAACTGTGGCTCTGTATTCTAAGAAACCTTGGTAACTATTAGTGGGGGAAAAGCAGTAGGTATGTGTAAGCATAGCCTAGAGAGTAAAGCAAACGGGGAATCCATTCAGTAAATTATAGTAACTTTAAAATGATTTTATGTATTACTACTGCTATGTTTGATGTGTGCACATGTGAGTGCAGGCATGCAGAGGCCAGAGGTCATTTTTTAGGAGCTGCTTCTCTCCTTCTACTTTGGGTTGCTGGGATGGAACTCAACTCCTCATGCTTGCTCACAGTGCTGGCTAGTATTATTTCAGCTTCCCACAGAGTCGAGTCCCTGGAGAGGAGGGAGACTCAGCTGAGAACTGGCCTTCATCAGGAAGTGCTATAGGCAAGCTTGGAGGGCATGTTCTTAATTAATGATTGATGGGGGAGGACCAAGGCCAATGTCGTGGGGCCATTCCTGGGCTGGTGGCCCTGAGTTCTATAAAATGTCAGCTGTACAAGACTTGGGAGCAAGGCAGTACGAAACACTCCTTTTTGCGTTCTGCCTTAGTTTCTGCTTACAGATTCCAGTCATGTTTGATATTCTGCTCTGATTTCCTTTGATGCTGAAAAATCATGTAAAAATTGTTAGCAAAATAAATTCTTCCATACCCAAGTTGCTTTTGATCATGGTGTTTCATCACAGCAATTGTAACCATAACTAAGACATTCAGCAAGCACTTTTACCTGCTGAGTTATCTTGCTGTCCCTGTTGTAGAGTTTAATAACATCCTTTCTACTAATAGTTAAAAATGGCATGCCGGCATAGGACTTTTTTCTAGATGTTTCCACTAAATATCAAAGATTATGAAAAATCTAATAAATGTAATGACATTAATATAATAGCTATTTACTAAATTTCTTTTGAAAGCACGTTTCCTGTAATCAAGCATCAAGGAGTCACTGCACAAAGCACTTTCTAGATATTCCATCCATCTTGGGTGCTTACATAGTAACTGAAAAGCAGAGGTTCTGCATATATGGTTGTCATGCACATTCCTTTCACCTTGGAGCCTCCAAACAAATCACAAAGCCACTTGTACAGTTATTCATCAGTATCCCCTCCTATCCTGAATGGACTAGCCCTGTGATAAACACTGGGGACCTGTGAAAGGATTGTGTCATGCCTTGTGATTAAAAACAGAAAAGAGAAATTGGCTCTAATGTTTTATGCTCATTAGTGAGCCCTGCTTTTCCACGAGGAGACTGTTAATTTTGTTTCTTCCTCTTCGATAATGATTCACTTATACCAACATAACTTCAGACTCTCAAATGAAGGTAAACTTTCCCTGTGGCTCAATCAAGGCCATGCATCTCTAAGCCCCTAGAAGAGAAACTTTGTGGATTAATCTCAAAAGTCGTAAAATGCAGTGGAAGAAATATCATATTTCTGTACTAAATGGTGATTTTACTAATTATTTAAATCCAACCTCCACTTGGCAAACAGCAGCACACTCTGGAGAGTTTCTTAATATTGGCAAATGATGCTCTTTTATACAAGATGAAATTTGAAATGTCTCCACCAATTTGAATTCCAATAAAGGGTATCATTTTCACAATAAATATACTTTTATCACATTAGTATTTAAAGATGGATTTGGTGTCTTAGCAAGATGAGATGTGTGATAAAATTGAAAGGGAAGCCCTTGGAAAGCTGAGAAAAGCTAGTCGTTTCTTGGAGAAAATAATCTCAATCACAAAGCTGTAAGCAGAGGAAAAATATTCAAATGAACTGTTAATACTCAGAAGCAATAAAATGTGTAACCTTAAATTGTAAGAGAATTACTTAATTACAAAGATAAATATTTCTACAGTCATATGCTAGAAGCTATTTTTGATTATTTCAAAATTCTCATACAATTACATAATCATTTCTATTCATTTTTACATGACTAGAAAAGTTTATAACATTCTACGTGAACCATTGGATAAAGATTTTATTTTACTATAAAATCAGTTTAATAATTTTATATACATTTTTCATAGATAATATATTTATTACAAGTACATATAAATTTGAAGCCTTATCCTATGGTTAAGATTGGGATGGCTGCTATAGAAATATTAAGTATGACATTTGCTGACATGAAGAGAGCATGAGATTTTAAAAATATGTATTCAGTTTATTTACACTGAGGATGTGTGTTTGTATGTGCATATGCATACACACATGCATTTGAGTGAGTGTTCATTTAAACACAACCATCTTCACACACATTGTCTTGTTCTTTTTTTTCCAGAGCTTTCAGGTGTGCTGTTAAGTCACTAATGTGTGCTTTCTCTGTTTTTTTTATGTGGGCACTAAGTGCTATGAACTTTCCTCTAAGCACTGCTTTCATAGTGTCCCATAGGTTGGTGTATGTTGTTTCTTTATTTTCATTGATTTCAAGGAAGACTTTAATTTCTTTCTTTATTTCTTCCTTGACCCAGGAGTGGTTCAGTAGTTGACTGTTCAGTTTCCATGAGTTTGCAGGCTTTTTGTTGGTGGAATTGTTGTTACATTCTAACTTTACTCCATGGTGATCTGACAAGACACAGGTGGTTACTGCAACTTTTTTGTATCTGTGGATGTTTGCTT